>JAODAL010031162.1:0-48833 GCA_025379985.1 Phyllomedusa bahiana | reverse complement strand
AAAAAAATTTTCAACTCATCCCGCAAAAAAAAAACCCATACACAGCCCCTGCACACAGCAAAAAAAAAAAAGTTAGGGGCTGTCAGAATAGGACAACAAAAAAACGAAATTTTTTTTAAAAGACGTATTTCACTGTGTAAAAGTAAAAAAAACAAAAAAAAAACTATAAAAAAAATTTTAAAACATTGTAATTGTACCGACCCCCATAGAAAAGTTATCACATTTTTAAAAACTGCAGGGCGAATGCTGAAAAATTTTGAAACTCAAAAAAAAAAAGGGCCCCGAACTGCTTTTTTTCCCCCCATTTTCATTGCCCAATTTTTAAAAAAAAACTATGGAACATTTTGCAACCCCCCCAAAAATGCAAAAGAACACCCCAGTTTAGACCCCTGTGGGTGTTAAATTTCCAAAAGGGGGGATTTTCTGGAAGGTTTCCCGCCTTTTCTGCTATTTTGGGGTTTTCCCAATGCACTTGGCCCCACCAAAATCGCGTTAAAAAAAGGGCCAAATAGCCTCCCTCCCTTATCCCGCCCTCCCATCCGCCCAAACAGCATTTTTTACCCACATGTAGAGTATTGCCAACTTGGAAAAAAATTTGGGCTTAACAAAGTTTTTTGGTTTTTTTTTTTTTTCCGGGGATTCCTTGTATATATAAACATTTTAAGCAAAAATTGCAAATTTTTGGGAAAAAAAAAAATTTTTTTTAAATTTTTCACACCCCCCTTATGCAAAAAAAAAATTTGTGAATCACGTGGGGGGGTTAAAAACTCAAAAAACCCCTGGATATACCCTTTTAAAGGGGGTTTTTTTCCAATATGGGGTCTATTTAGGGGTTTTATTAATTTTTAAAGCCCTTAGGGTGCCCCCAAAACCCTGAAATGGCGCCTAAAAAAATCGTATTAAAATGGGGACCCTAGATTTTTTATTTTTGGGGGGCTCCCCCAAATTCTGGGGCTTAGGGGTGAGGCAAAAAATGACTAGGGCCAAAAAGGGGGATTTTTCTCTAAAAACGGAACCTGGGGGAATTAAAATTTTAAATTTTGCATTTAAAAAATTCACATTTACTGTTTTCCAGTGAAAAATTGGATAAATATTAAACCCCCCATTTTGTTTTAAAAATTTTTCGTAAAATTATTTTAAAGGGTTTATCAAACTTCCTAAATAGTGTTGAAAAATACGTTAAGGGGCTTAGTTTCTCGAGGGTGTCACTTATGGGGGTATTTTAACATCGGCCCCTCAAAGCCACGTCAGAAGGGGGGAGTGGTCCCAAAAAAATTGGAAAAATTGAAAAATTTTTTTTTAAAAAGGGGAGAAATTACAATAAATTTTCTAAGCCCCCAATGTCGTAAAAAAAAAAAAAGGGGAAATTTAAAAAATAAATGCCAACCTATGGGGACATATGGTAGATGCTAGTAAAAATTATTTTTGGGGGAATAATTATCTGTCTTGCACGCAGAAATTTTGCAACTTTCAAAATCGCAAATTTTTCCAAATTTTCATGAAATTTTGATATTTTTCACAAACAAAAAGGATTGTATAATAAAAATTTCTTACTAACTTAAAGCACAATGTGTCACGAGAAAACAATCTCTGAATCACATGGCTAGGTAAAAGTGTCAAAAAGTTATTCTCACATAAAGTGACATATGCCAGATTTCAAAAATAGGGCTGTGTCAGGAAGGTCAAAACAGGCTGGGTCCTTAAGGGGTTAAGGGTCAGGCTGTGGTACAAGACAGGGATAGTAAATGGTCTGTGACTTTTTTTCTGTGACTTTTATAACCTAAGTGTGGTGCCTAAGATGTAGCAGGTATCCATTTGACTGTTGTGGATGTTAATTCCAGCTTCTCCAGCCCTGTTTGGGTGTAAGAATGAAGGTGTTGTTCCTCTCCCATAGACTTTAATGGTCATTGGCGATAATCTATTATCGACTATCGGAAATCTTCATGATAATTGCCAATATCGACTATCGACCAGATGACGATAGTCAACGTAATCGCTCATCACTAGTGGTGACAGGTGATGTAATAAGAAATGTGGGAAAGCCAGACATAAAAAGTCACGTGTCATAAACCTATAACTTTAACCCACTCTAATTTCTTCCACAGTTGAAGATGTCACTAAACGTTGGAAGAACGTGTGTGACCGCTTCGTCAAGTGGCACCGTGAAGGGGAGCTAAGTGGGGCCTCTCCCTCCCGTCATCCAAAAATTGCACACGTGGATGTGCAAATGTTCATCTTATCACAGCGGGTACTCCGGCCGTAAGTACTTATTTACGTGACATGTCTCTGCACCTTACAAAAGCAGAGGTTTAATATTTGTTCTCGTTTACTCCTAGGACGTCAGGCTCGTGCCAGGCCAGAGTTCCCTCCAAGATCTGGTGAACATCAGCAGAGGTAGAGTGACCCCCTCCCCTTCACGGAGTCCATCGCCACAGATGAAGCGGCGGGGGGGAGAAGAAGAGCTGCCGAGACCTTCGGGTGGGGCACACCTCCGGGAAAGAGACATCAGCTGCAGCAGCCTCTGCGGCCACCCCGTAGCTCACCCCTACACAGCGTCCTGGTTCCCCCCCACGCACGTCTTCCAACATAGGGGTGAGTCAAAGGACTCGCCGTAGGAGAGACAGAGATATGGAGGGAGATGGCAAAGCTCTGTCCTTCATACGGCGGGTCGCCAGTGAAGACGATCGGGACCATTTTGCAAGAGATCTTGCGGGTCGCTGCCACCACCTTCGTCCCGATCGTCACGACAAATTCAGAATGTACTGTTTCGCCGGGGTGGCAGCCTTTGAATCACCCCGCCCCTGCCGGAGATCAGTGTGATAATATCGTCTGTGCGGTGGTTACTGGGCATGCCTGGTGCGCCTCTTCCACCAGCACTTAGAGAGAGGGTCTTGGGCGAAATTGCCCTTGAAGACCCCTCTTTTGTGTACCCCTGCCCCTCCCCTGTCCCGCCCATGTTTCCCTGTCCTCCACCACCACCACCACCACCACCACCACCTAAATCCCCTTACCACCCCCCCACTGCTGGGGCACCTACGTACAGAAATTGGGTGCCCCACTACCCCAGCAGTGGGTACCAACACACCCCACTTCCACCTCCACAACCAGTAGCACCACCACCACCACCACCATCACAACCTCCCCATTTGTTCCTGTCTGATTTGTTGTCCCCCACGTATCACCAATTTGATTTTATTTTGTGTTAGTGGTCTTTAAGGGCAATTTTGCCCAAGACCCTTGTTGACATTCCTGTTTATTTATTTTAAAGTTGATTTATTTATGTTAAGTTAAATTATGTTTTAAAGAATTATTTATTATTTTATAAAAAATTATATTGTTGGCGGGGTTGGGAAAGTTTTGTAATCGGGTAGTGGGGGGGACAGTGATTTTGGAAAGTTTTATAATTATTTTTACATAAAAAGTATTTTTTTCAAGTTTACAGTTGTTGTCTCCATTTTATTTAGCTATTAATGAAATGTAGTTTTTCATTAACCAAGGTATTAGTGAATATATTTAATATATGTCAATTAACTATCTACATGGGATTACATCCTATGTAATTTCCTATATAGATAATTAATTTCTACCAAATATATTTTTTAAGTGCCAGACATCACTTGCTCAGACAATTCAATGATGGCCACCGGAATCACAGGGAGTGACCTTTGGGTGGAGACAGAAACAGTACCAAAAACAGTTCACAAATTGAAAACAGCCAAAAAACAGACCGGTTTTGTGACAAAAACAGTCCAAAAACAGTCCAAAAACAGCTTGAAAGGAGCGGCAAAAACAGCTCTGTTTTTGCCCATTGCCGTGTGAAAGCACCCCAAGGGTGCATCCCCACCACAGTGGACAATTACCGGCCGGTTTGCCAGCCGGTATTTGTCCGGTGTTGCGGCCGTCCCCACGGCCCTGGGGGGAGGGCTTTTCTCCACGATGAGCCCTCCCATTGAATTGTTCATATTCTGTCCGGAAACCGGACGGAAGAATGAACATGTTCAATGTTTTGCCGCCGGACCGCCGGCGGCAAAACCATCGGACGGAAAACCCGTGCAGTGGGGACTGCTGCACGGGTTTTCCATAGAGCCACAATTGTGCTCATTTTCGGCCGGTTTTTCAGGCGGTCTGAAAAACCGCAAACCGGCTGAAAAAATGGCCGAAAAAATGGCCGAAAACCCTTTCCGTGGGGACATGCCCTAAGGCTGCGTCCCCACTGCACAGGACAAATACCGGCCGCGGGGGGACGGCTTTTTTCCGCGATGAGCACATATTCCGTCCGAAAACCGGACGGAAGAATGTGCAGGTAGAATGTCTTGCGGCCGGACCGCGGGCGGAATAAGGCTGTGAAAATGACGAAATTTCGTTTTTTCCAACAATCTGCAATTTTAGCGGAAAATGTTTATTTTTTACACAGAATCCTGGAAAAAAGTGCCCAAAATTTTGTTAAGCAATTTCTTACGTGTTTGGCAATACCCTGTATGTGGGTATAAACTGCTGTTTGGGCACATGGCAGGGCATATAAGGGAGGGAGTGTATTTTGGCTTTTGGAGGGGGCCATGTCGCATTTACAAAGCCCCCAAAATACCAGAACAGGTGAAACCTTCCAGATCTTACCCCATTTTGGATTCAATGCCCCGCATGGATCTCATGTAGGGGTGTATTATGCATTTTGGGCGCATCTGGTGTTCCATAGTTTTTTTTTAGCATTGGGCCATGAAAATGCAGTGTAAATGACTGGACAACTTTACTATGTGGGTCGGTACAATTGCAATGATTTACAGTTTATTTAGTTTTTTATGTTTTATTTCTTTTACACAATAGAAAAATGTCTATAAAAATTGCGTTTTAATGTTGTCCTATTCTGACAGCCGTAACTTTTTATTTTTCTGATTATGGGCTTGTTTTTTGTGGGATGAGCTGACGTTTTTATTGGTACCATCATGGGGTGCATATGATGCTTTGATCACTTTTTATTGAGATTTTCGTGAGGCATTTTCAACAAAATACAGCAATCCTGGTAGTGCTTATTTTTATTTTTTACAGCGGTCACCGTGCAGTGTAAATGACATTATAGCTCCACTCAGCAGGTCAAGATAATTACAGAGATACACAATTGGTATATTTTTTATGTTTTAATGCTTTGACACAATAAAAACACTTTTATTCAAAAAGGAAAACACGTTTTTGCATCGCCATAGTCTGAGTCATAACTTTTTTTTTTTTTTTTTGTGCGGAGATATGTAGGGGCTTGTTTTGTGCATGATGAGTTGACGTATTCATTGATATTATTTTTGGAGGGACAAGACTTTCTGGACAGTTTTAAATCTGTTTTTTGGATAGCAGGGTGAAGAAAATACTGCAATTCTAATAGTGTTTTTTATTTTTATTTTCAACAGCGCTCACTGTGCAGTATACGTGACAAGTTAGTTTTATTCTGTGGGTTGATATGATTAAAGCAATACCTAATTTAAATAGCATTTTTGATTCTAAAGCACTTTAAAAAAAAAGTGTTTTTATTGTGTAAAACAATATTTATGCATCGCTATCTTCTAATAACGATAACTTTTTTATTTTTCCTTATACAGAGCTGTGAAAGGACTTTTTTGTGGGATGAGCCAACGTTTTATTATGTACAACTTTGGCCTTTATTGTATATACTCGAGTATAAGCTGAGTTTTTCAGCTCAAAAAATGTGGTGAAAAATCCATCCTCTGCTTATACTCGAGTCACTGTCGGCGCTCAGGCCTGCCATGGCCTGGGCACCAGCAGGGACATTTCAGCTATATGTGACTCCTCAGGGAGCGGATATAGTTGAATGCCGAGTCAGCTGACAGTGTCCGGGCACTGCCATGGCCCGGGCACTGTTGGCGATCTATTCACCTGTATGCGACTCCTCTGAGAGCGCATACAGGCGAAGATACCACTGCGGAGCAGAGAGCGAGCGCTCCTTGCTCTGCAGTGGACTCCGGACGGCTGCAGACTTGCGGCTGCCTGGAGTTTCCGGCACAGGCAGCATGCTATGTCAGCACACTGCCTGCGTGGCCTGATGTCATCACGCTGCCTTTGCCAGAAGAAGGCGAGCCCAGGAGTCGTAGCAGCGAGGTAAGTACTTTTTTTTTTTTTTTTTTTTTAAACCCTGCCTATAACCTGTGTATGGGGGATATTTACCTGCCTATACCTGTCTATAACCCGCCTATGGGAAATATACCAGCCTAAACCTGCCTATGGGGGACATATACCTGCCTATAACCTGCCTATGAGGACATATACCTGCCTATAACCTGCCTATGAGGACATATACCTGCCTATAACCTGCCTATGGGGACATATACCTGCCTATACATGCCTATAACCTGTCTATGGAGACATATACCTGACTATGCATGCCTTTGCCTACCTATAACCTGCCTATGGGGACATATACCTGACTATGCATGCTTTTGCCTACCTATAACCTGACTATGGGGGACATATACCTGCCTATAACCTGTCAATGGGGGGCATTAAACTGCCTATACCTGCCTATGGGGGACATTAAACTGCCTATGGGACATTAAACTGCCTAGTGAGGACATTTACCTGCCTATGGGGGACATCAAACTACCTATATCTGCCTATGTAATTTTATTGGTATCCATTTTTATTTTTGAAATTCACCAGTAGACGCTGCATTTCCCACCTTAAGCTTATACTCGAGACAATAAGTTTGCCCAGTTTTTTGTGGCAAAAGTAGGTGCCAGGCTTATATTCGGGTTGGCTTATTCTCAAATACATACGGTATATGAGTTTTTGATCGCTTCTTAATCCATTTTATGTGCTGCAGGATCATTTTTACATTTTTTTTCACTTAATGTCAGCGATCTTCAGATCGCTTTCTACAAGGGAGACCAGTAGAAAATATTGCTGCTGTATACTGTTCTCCATGTCGACTGTCAATCACACTGCCTGGCAAAACCCACAATGAATTGGCAGGTATGGTAATGTCACAGAAAGCACGAGAAGTGATTTTCACTTCCCGGGCTGTCTGATAGGAGACAGCTGCCGACGAGAGCAGGCAGGAGGAGATCACTCCTCCTGCCTGTGACTTAGCTCCGACGATCTTAAAAAATCGTCAGAGCTAAGGGCTTAATCACCCGCGGCCGGAGGAGATGTAGCATGATGGCAGAGGTAATATACCACTGGTCCTATGTTGCGATTGTGTGGAACTCGCTTGTAAGCCCGCACAATCGCCAGGACGTACCCATATGTCCATTTGCGGGATGCACTTTTCTGTAAACGGAGAAAATGCATCTTACTTGCTCCGTTTACAGAAAAATCCTATGTCGGGAAGGGGTTAAAAAAAAAGTAAAAACAAATGCACAAATATATAAAACAGTACAACAATCTTTCCTCATTACTAGAGATGGGTGAATTTCTAAAAAATTTGATTCGCCGACTTCGTCGGATTTCCCGACAAAATTATTTTTGTCCCGAATTGATTCGGGACGAATCATGTTAAAAAAACAGCTATTTCCTGGCTATAGAGAGCCTGTAGGGTGCTGTAGAACATTGTGCCATGCTTAAATATGCAGAGGGAGCTTGGTTTTGTCTTCATACAATGCTATGTTTTAGTATGACACGCACATGACTGCCATCGCTCTTAGACTCGCTTCACTCTAAAATTCCCTGGGCACTTACAGGCGCAAAACTGACCAAAAAACTGAAGCGGGAATGCAGCCTGATAAAATCATGGCAGCGGCAGCTGGAAAAAGACAAGATGAGGGCTAAGATCCTACGATAGAGTCAAAGAACACAGTAGTAGGTTACTGGAGCCGGCACAGGTCTCATCACAGTAAGGGGACGTCACAGCAGGGTTCACTCCATGAGGCCAGAGCTTTAAACCGTCACAAAATATAACAGAACCTATTCTGTTAAATGCTGATACATGTAGAGGCCCCCCTGAATGAGTGGAGAGTGTGTCGGCAGTAATTTTGCGTTGACGTCTCTGATCATTTTGCCCTTCCTTTCATCCGTCAGTGTCCGCATTCAATCGGTCAATAGTCCATCAGTATTGCTAAAGCCAAAAACAAACAGGAGTTGATCCAAAACAGAGATGACCAGTAAATGGGATATTTACATGTCTTCTGTGTTCTGTATCCACTCCTGTTTTTGGCTAGACAATCCTGATCCTTCCCATTCCTTCTGACAGGTGAAAAGAAGAGGAAAACCAAACATAGTGACAATGTCAAAGTGGTGAGGGTGGAAACAGCATTAGGAAACTGTGAGACAGCGGTCACTTGGCAGCAGCATGAGTAGGCCACAGAGTGGCACAATGACAAATTCTGAAGGTGGCAACAACATCAGGAGCCCACAAAGTGGCACACTGACACAGTGTGGAGGTGACGGCAGCAAAAGAAGCAGCATGATGTCAGAGAGTGGCACAATGACACAGTGTGGAGGTGACGGCATCAACAGCAGCAGCAGCATGAGGTCAGAGAGTGGCACAATGACAGAGTGTGGAGGTGACGGCATCAACAGCAGCAGCAGCATGAGGTCAGAGAGTGGCACAATGACACAGTGTGGAGGTGAAGGCATCAACAGCAGCAGCAGCAGCATGAGGTCAGAGAGTGGCACAATGACACAGTGTGGAGGTGACGGCAGCAACAGCAAAAGCATGAGGTCAGAGGGTGGCACAATGACAGAGTGTGGAGGTGATGGCAGCAACAACAGCAGCAGCAGCATGAGGTCAGAGAGTGGCACAATGATACATTGTGGAGATGACGGCAGCAACAGCAGCATGAGGTCAGAGGGTGGTACAATGACAGAGTGTGGAGGTGATGGCAGCAACATCAGCAGCAGCAGCATGAGGTCAGAGAGTGGCACAATGATACCTTGTGGAGATGACGACAGCAACAGCAGCAGCAGCGTGAGGGCAGAGGGTGGCACAATGACACAGTGTGGAGGTGATGGCATCAACTGCAGCAGCAACATGAGGTCAGAGAGTGGCACAATGACAGAGTGTGGAGGTGACGGCATCAGCAGCAGCATGAGGACAGAGAGTGACACAATGACACAGTTTGGAGGTGACGGCGTCAACAGCAGCAGCATGAGGTCAGAGAATGGCACAATGACAGTGTGGAGGTGGCACAACCAGGAGTAGGTAACAGAGTGGCACATTAACAGTGTATGGAGCTGACGGCAGCCACAGCAACAGCATGAGGTCAGAGAGTGGCACAATGACAGAGTGTGGAGGTGACGGCAGCAACAGCAGCAGCAGCATGAGGTCAGAGAGTGGCACAGTGACAGAGTGTGGAGATGACGGCAGCAACAGCAGCAGCATGAGGTCAGAGGGTGGCACTATGAAAGATGGTGGCTGTGTTGGCTGCTACATCAGCAGCAGCATGTGGACAGAAAGTGTCACAATGACACAGTTTGGAGGTGACCGCGTTAACAGCAGCAGCAGCATGAGGTCAGAGAATGGCACAATGACAGTGTGGAGGTGGCACAAACAGGAGTATGTAACAGAGTGGCACATTGACAGAGTGTGGAGGTCACGGCAGCAGTAACAGTAGCAGCAACAGCAGCATGAGGTCACAGAGTGGCACAATCACACAGTGTGGAGGTCACGGCGGCAGCAACAACAGCAGCAGCAGCATGAGGTCAGAGAGTGGCACAATGACAGAGTGTGGAGGTGACGGCAGCAACAGCAGCATGAGGTCAGAGGGTGGCACAATGACAGAGTGTGGAGGTGATGGCAGCAACATCAGCAGCAGCAGCATGAGGTCAGAGAGTGGCACAATGATACATTGTGGAGATGACGGCAGCAACAGCAGCAGCAGCATGAGGTCAGAGAGTGGCACAATGACAGTGTGGAGGTGACGGCATCAACAGCAGCAGCAGCAGCATGAGGTCAGAGAGTGGCACAATGACACAGGTGTGGAGGTGACGGCAGCATCAGCAAAAGCATGAGGTCAGAGGGTGGCACAATGACAGAGTGTGGAGGTGATGGCAGCAACAACAGCAGCAAGCAGCATGAGGTCAGAGAGTGGCACAATGATACATTGTGGAGATGACGGCAGCAACAGCAGCAGCAGCAGCATGAGGTCGGAGAGTGGCACAATGACACAGTTTTGAGATGACGGCAGCAACACCTGCAGAAGCATGAGGTCATTGGGTGGCACAATGACAGAGTGTGGAGATGACGGCAGCAACAGCAGCAGCATGAGGTCAGAGGGTGGCACAATGACAGAGTGTGGAGGTGATGGCAGCAACAGCAGCAGCAGCAGCATGTGGACAGAGAGTGGCACAATGACACAGTTTGGAGGTGACGGCGTTAACAGCAGCAGCAGCATGAGGCACAATGACAGTGTGGAGGTGGCACAAACAGGAGTAGGTAACAGAGTGGCACATTGACAGAGTGTGGAGGTCACGGCAGCAGTAACAGTAGCAGCAACAGCAGATAAGGTCAGAGGAGTGGCACAATGACAGGGTGTGGAGGTGACGGCAGCAGCAACAACAGCAGCAGCAGCATGAGGTCAGAGAGTGGCACAATGACAGAGTGTGGAGGTGACGGCAGCAACAGCAGCATGAGGTCAGAGTGTGGAACAATGACAGAGTGAGGAGGTGCTGGCAGCAACATCAGCAGCAGCAGCATGAGGTCAGAGAGTGGCACAATGATACATTATGGAGATGACGGCAGCAACAGCAGCAGCAGCAGCATGAGGTCAGAGAGTGGCACAATGACAGTGTGGAGGTGACGGCATCAACAGCAGCAGCAGCAGCATGAGGTCAGAGAGTGGCACAATGACACAGTGTGGAGGTGACGGCAGCAACAGCAAAAGCATGAGGTCAGAGGGTGGCACAATGACAGAGTGTGGAGGTGATGGCAGCAACAACAGCAGCAGCAGCATGAGGTCAGAGAGTGGCACAATGATACATTGTGGAGATGACGGCAGCAACAGCAGCAGCAGCAGCATGAGGTCGGAGAGTGGCACAATGACACAGTGTGGAGATGACGGCAGCAACAATGGCAGCAGCATGAGGTCAGAGGGTGGCACAATGACAGAGTGTGGAGATGACGGCAGCAACAGCAGCAGCATGAGGTCAGAGGGTGGCACAATGACAGAGTGTGGAGGTGATGGCAGCAACAGCAGCAGCAGCAGCATGTGGACAGAGAGTGGCACAATGACACAGTTTGGAGGTGACGGCGTTAACAGCAGCAGCAGCATGAGGCACAATGACAGTGTGGAGGTGGCACAAACAGGAGTAGGTAACAGAGTGGCACATTGACAGAGTGTGGAGGTCACGGCAGCAGTAACAGTAGCAGCAACAGCAGCATAAGGTCAGAGAGTGGCACAATGACAGGGTGTGGAGGTGACGGCAGCAGCAACAACAGCAGCAGCAGCATGAGGTCAGAGAGTGGCACAATGACACAGTGTGGAGGTCACGGCACCAGCAACAGCAGCAGCAGCAGCAGCAGCATGAGGTCATAGAGTGGCACAATAACAGAGTGTCGAGGTGGGTGGCAATACTAGTCCCTGGTAAAGATGGTGGTAGGCAGATGGAGCAACTGGCAGCAGATGTGTGACATCAGGCGGGTGGCGGCATCAGAATAGTGGCTGAGGCAGGTAGTTTGAATCCAGACCCATTTCTCAAAGTTTTGGTGAGGCGTCATGGCTGATGTAATCTGATGCCTAAGGCCAGGGCCGGGACAAGGCATTTTGGTGTCCTAGGCACAGGAGGCAAACGCCCCTCCCCCCCCCTGCCGCATTCCCCGCCTCCAGCTCATCCCAGCCCAGCCCTTCACATCCCAGCCCATCCCAGCCCTTCACATCCCAGCTCATCCCAGCCCTTCACATCCCAGCCCATCCCAGCCCTTCACATCCCAGCCCATCCCAGCCAATCCCAGCCCTTCACATCCCAGCTCATCCCAGCCCTTCACATCCCAGCCCATCCCAGCCCTTCACATCCCAGCCCATCCCAGCCCTTCACATCCCAGCCCATCCCAGCCCTTCACATCCCAGCCCATCCCAGCCCTTCACATCCCAGCCCATCCCAGCCCTTCACATCCCAGCTCATCCCAGCCCTTCACATCCCAGCCCAGCCCAGCCCTTCACATCCCAGCTCATCCCAGCCCTTCACATCCCAGCCCATCCCAGCCCTTCACATCCCAGCCCATCCCAGCCCTTCACATCCCAGCCCAGCCCAGCCCTTCACATCCCAGCCCTTCACATCCCAGCCCTTCACATCCCAGCCCATCACATCCCAGCCCATCCCAGCCCTTCACATCCCAGCCCTTCACAGCCCAGCCCTTCACAGCCCAGCCCTTCACAGCCCAGCCCTTCACATCCCAGCCCTTCACATCCCAGCCCTTCACATCCCAGCTCATCCTTCCCAGCCCAGCCCAGAGAGCGGTCACAGCACAGGCTCAGCGGTCACTTTATCGAAGGGGGAAGTCTCCAGTGTGCAGGACTCGCAGGAGGTACTGAGTCGGGCAGTCAGACTCTCTGCCCGGCTCTACCTCCGTGAGCGCCGCAGCGCCGCTGCCGCATGGGAGTACACCGACGACATGACATAAGGAAGGTACCTCACTCATGGCAGGCGCCAGGCTCAGTCTCCACTCCAGACTGAGGTACTGACGGCACCGCGCAGCAGAGGGGGGGACAGGGACGGCAGGGGGCGGGGCGGGCCGCTCAAGCAGCAGACACTGAGCTGTGCTGCTGCAGGCGCAGCCGCGGCGCACGGCAAGGACCATAATAAATAAACATACACTCACAGTGACTGTATGTGCGGCGCAGCGCCCCCAACGTGACAGGCAGAGGTAGCGCCCTTGGCTATCGCCTACCTCCGCCTACACGTTGTCCCGGCCCCTGTCTAAGGCATCAGTGTGTGGAAATCCTGACCGATTCATGCCCGATTCATCTTGACAAAGGTCAGTCACTCCACATTTCCGGTGGACAAGCGGGTTCTCCTTGGGGTGATGATGGCCCCCGCCGCACTGAACACACGCTCTAATGCCACACTACTGGCCGGGCAGGACAGCTTCTCCACTGCAAACTCGGCAAGTTGCGGCGACACATCCAGTTTGGCTGCCCAGTAGTCCAGCGGGTCTTCTAACTGGGGTGGCAGAGTACTGCCACGACCTGTTGGTTCAGGGTCTGCTCCAGGTCCTGCTGCTGCTGGTGAGTGCCCTCCTCACTAGGTGGGTGAAGGAAGCTGCTCATCAGCGACTCCAGACTTAGGTTGCTGCTGATGGAGCTGGTACTGCTTCTACCCCCCCACCTTCCCACAGCAGCCGTGGCAGTGGGACGTGAGTGCTGAATAACCCCCCCGGTCAGACCTGTCAGAGGATGGACCATGCTGCACATAGGCAGCAGCCAACTGACTACGGAGGATTTCTCTATAGTATTTGAGTTTGTCCTCCCTCTCAGCAGCTGAAAAAAGTTTCCAATTTTGGACCGGTAGCGAGGGTCCAAGAGGGTGGAGAGCCAGAAGTCATCCCTCTGCCAGATGGTGACTATTCGGCTGTCACTAGGGACTCCCTGCCTCCATATCCACTGTATACTGACATGGTGCTTGGGGGTCATCTGCAACTCGAGCAGGGTGTGCCTGGCTTTGTAGGAATGGATGAAGTGCATGCACAGTTTCCTGGCCATTTTCAGAATGTTCTGAAGATCGATGGAAGACTAGAGATGGGCGAATTTCTCAAAAATTCAGTTCACCGACTTCGCCGAATTTTCCGACAAAATTAGTTTTGGTCCAAATTACTTTGGGACGAATTGCGTTAAAAAACAGCTATTTCCTGGCTGCAGAGAGACTGCAGGATGTTGGAGAACGTTGTGTCATGCATAAATATGCAAAGGGAGCTTGGTTTGGTCTTCATACAATGCTGTGTTTTAGTATGACACGCATATGACTGCCACCGCTCTTAGAATCGCATTACTCTAAAATTCCCTCGGCACTTATGGGGGCAAAACTGACCAAAAAACTGAAGCAGGAATACAGCCCGATAAAGTCGGGCTAAGATCCTACCAAAGCGTCAAAGAACACAGTAGTAGATTACTGGAGCCATCACAGATCGCAGCACAGTAAGGGGACGTCACAGCAGGAGTCACCCTGCGAGACCACAGCATCCGGTGTCATCTACCTGCCATGTGTTGACCACACACTAGGTCATACACTTTCTCCCAGATGACATCTGACAACCCCAGCCACGAGTCGGTGGGTTTGACACACGCAACCCCTAGTTGGCATGGTCCGAAGATGTAAAGTTGGGTGTCATCAGCATACTGGTGGTTTTGAAAGCCATGTGATGCTATCAGCTGACCCTGACCAACAGTGTACAAGGGCTTCATCATTATCATTGGGAGAAGAGAGCGGCAGCTTGCATGTCAGGCAGTGACTCAGCCCTTAAGTCGGTAGTGTGGCCGGGAGTCAGCAGGGTGGCAGCAGTGCGAGGTTGGGAGCCAAACGGCCACAATTTAGACCACCCACTTTGGAGGTCCCAGAAATTAGCAGCACAGGGGCTCACCGGGACAGTGGCGGTAACAGTCAATCAGTGCAGCGCTTTGGTGGTAAAATCACCTACTCGGCGGTGTGACAGTTTTTTGCTAAGACACCAAAGGAGGCGAACATGGCTATATGTCGAATCTGTGGCCAGAAAGTAAAGCGTGACCAGGAATCTAACGTTGGTACCATGACCCTGCCTCAACATCATGCAGTGTCACCATACGTGTTTCAGATGTGGTGGTCCATCCTGTCCCAACAGCAGCAGCACTCAATGGCATGCCTCCCATTTCAGATAGTCAAGGCTTCACCATCTCTGCCGAAGACAACTCCCTGTTATTACATCATCTACTGGTCCAGATACTCCTGCTCCTCGGCACTCATGGTGCCAGCAGTCACCGAGATGATTGCCAAGAGACAGCAGTATGTGTCTAGCCATCCCTAAGTGCAGAAGCTGACCGTGCGCCTGTCCAAGTTGGTGGTACTGCAGTCCCTCCCTTTTCAAGTGGTGGACTCTGCACCATTCAAAGAACTGGCCAGGAAACATGGCATTCACTTCTGCCATTGTAACGTCACGGGTAGTGGCTCCTATGGACCACGGCAAGAGGTGGCAGCGGCCATGCCAGGGAGTGGGGTCTAAGTAGGTCCCGGTTTTCACCAGGGCCCGCCGCAAGGCAGGATGGACTTTCTGCGGCGGGAGTCCTACCAGGTCGCTATCCCTGGTGCCACTAGCTTGCGGTGGCAGCCGAGGCGCAGCCAGGTACTGAATCGTAAGACGAAACTCTTAGTCAAAATTCAGGCCAACAGGTCAGGGCAGGCGGCGGAGATTCGAGGTCAGGTAACGTAGCAGAAAGGTCGAGTACACGGGCAGACAGGAACTGATGAACAGGGGGAAATTGATGAACAGGAATAAATATATTAACTGGGGGATATTTATGAACGGCGGAAATTGATGAACAGGAATAAATATATTAACAGGGGGAAACTTATGAACAGGGGGAGATTGATGAACAGAGAAAGGCCATTAACGATTTTTGATGATCCAATTGGACAGGAGTATTCCTCTGGGAGAACGAAGTCACACACGGGAGGAAATGCTCCGGGCCATGCAAGTTGTCATCGATTTGTGGCTTTCTCCGCGTCAACTGAAAATTAGAAACATTGTGACGGATGATGGAAAGAACATGGTGTCCGTGCTGCGTAGGAGGAGGGCTGAGCCATGCTCCCTACATGGCATACATGTTCAATCTGGTTGTTCAAGTCTTACACCCATCTGCAAGACATTCTAAAAATGGCCAGGAAACTATGTATGCACTTCAGCCATTCTTACACCGCTAAGCACACCCTTCTTAAGCTGCAGTGGCAACATAGGCTGATATGTGACATTTCCAAACAGTAGAATTCCAGCCTCCATATGTTGGAACGACTCTATGAACAGAGAAAGTCTATTAATGGTTTATTGATGATCCAAGCGAACAGGAGTACACCCCTGTGTAATTTTAATCTCGGCCAGTGGCAGCTCATGCGTGATACTTGCCGTTAGCTCAGGCCCTTTCATGCGGACACATTATTTTCAGTCGCCAGGACTACGGGATGAATAATGTCATTCCACTGCTTCATATTGTCATGGACAGAGGTAGTGGATCCTCTGGACCACCGCAAGAGGTGGCAGCAGCCACAATAGGGAGCGGAGTCTAAGTAGGTCCCGGTTTTCACCAGATCCCAAGATGGACTTGCTGTGAAGGGAGTCTACCAGGTCACTACCCCTGACGTGACTTGCTTGCGGTGGCAGCCAAGGTGTAGCAAGGTACAAAATCGTAAGGCAAACTCGGACTCGGGGACAGGTGTAAGGTCAGGACGGATCGTGGTCAAGGGACGGAGGCAAGAGGTATGGTACACGGATATGACAGATGAGGCTGAAGGAAACACTTTTTCTATATGCTCTAAAAATTATTATTATTACTATTTATTTTAAAATCTTGGAGGCGGTTGTGTGAGGAGCCTTTTCCATTACAAATGCAGCTAAAAGGATTTCTACAGCTTTCAAAATCTGGACACCTGGATAATAGTTCAGCAAACTTTTCCTTTATTGCCTGTGTTATCTGTTCATGAACAAATGAACGTTTATCAACTTGCTTTCCTAAACCACTTTAAATCTGTGTGGATTTAATTTGCTCCACCGGTAACAGGGGAGAGCCTCCAGAAGAACTTGTGTTTTTAGTTTCTGTAAGTTGGACATACGATTCACATTCTTCATACTGAAGAAGTTCATACAAAAGCCAGTTTTGCAGCATTTGCTTTTGCTTCTTTTTTGTTCTGTCCCATTCCAGTTTGTACTGAATTCAATCAACAATGGCACAGAATGCAAAATAAGCACCTAAAACATTCCCTGTAGTTATGGTCTCCTTCAGTTCAAGTTCCATACGCTGCATTTGAACAAACTGGTGTAACGCAGAAACTGGATTCAAACCACCACGTTTATACTTCATGAGTGTTTGATTGTCACTGCTGTCCTCCTCAACGGTCTTGGTATGCAGAGGCTGACCGCTCGCCAAAAAACCTCCGATGCCACTCTCCACATCAATACTGCAAGAAGCAGGGGATGTCTGCCCCACCTCTTCGTTGCCAAGTAGCTGCTGACTGTCCTCAAATTGTTCGTCCTTGCTGTATAGTGGTGCCGAGCCCAGACCACGTAGTAGATCTTTGGCTGAGGGACCTGAACGGGACAGAGGTGGGTTGAGGACAGGTGAGGGGCGCTTACCTGTTCCCGGGCCATGCCAACTAAGAGTTGTATCTCACGAATCCACCAACCGTTGGCTAGGGTTGTCAGATGTCAACTGGGATGAAGTTGATGACCCACTCAACTAATCAAGAACCCTTGGGTTGCTGATCAACACACGGCCGCTACATGACACCGAGTCAGCCCTGCTGCGACTTCCCTTTACTGTGCTTCGACCTGTGCTTGCTCCAGGAATGTTTGTGCCACTGCCACTCGCATGTGAAGAGCCTGCCACCTCTCTGTCTGACATACTGTTTGTTCAAAAATTTACAGACTCTGTTTAATGAAGATATCTGTATATGATATTTGACTCCAAATGAACCCACTAACAAGCTTGGGTAACCCTTGGATATAAATTGCGCTCCACAAATGGGGAGGAAAAATTTATTTGTATGTGCTGTTTAAAAACTCTGTGTATTTTACTGAATAGAAAAGTGCAAACGGGGGAAGGGTGGCCTGGCATGTAAGGGAGCAGACATGCTCTGAGTGAGCTCCGACAGGGCCCAGCACTAAAGGACTCAGAACCAGCCTTAGGATGAGTCCAAGAAAGACCAGGAAGACTCCGAAAGGTACTGCTGTCACCCCGCTGCAAGGAGTGCCCATCATCAACTACTCTCTCCCCTGGCTGACCTGATATCAGCGCCGACCTCTGAGGCCCTTTCCCCGATTTGGCCGCCATCTTCCCCTGCTGTACGCGGCTCCCCTTGCACTCCTACGCAACCAGACCTCGCTGGGACAGAAGAGGCAGAGGAGCTATACCCGCTGTTCCCGACGGGACGATCGTACGCTATGCGGCGACGGCGCAGAGAGGCAGATCTGCGGGACATGTGGAGAGGAGGTGAGGAAGATGCAGCAGCTATGGAAGCTATGCAGTACATAGAAAGGAGCCGCCTGCCATCTTGCAATGCTCCTCCAACTACACAGGGACATTCTCTGGGCTTGCTGCCAGATGAGGGGAGGGGGGAGAGCCCGCAGCATAACTCTCCTGCTCGTTAATTAAAGGAGCTGGTGAACAGCCCTCACAGGCTATGGCACTCTCATCTGATATTTCACACTCTGCTCTTAATGCCCAGTCTGCTGATGTGACTGCTGCTGCAGACCTCACTGCAGGCTGTCTCCACACTAATCCGGACGCTGCACATTCTCTGGACCCTGTTATTGCTAGGGACAAAGCCCTCTTAGTGCTTCAGGGACACCCGGAACTACAGGCGCTACTGACGCTCTTGCCCACTAAAAGGGACATGTCCGCCCTGGCCCAAGACCTAAAAAGTGCCTGGCAACAAGATCTATGCATGGTCAAGTCGGATAGATCTACTATTCAAGGGAAACTCCAGACACTTGAATCCTCCCAAACGTCAGTTCAGCAATCCTTTGTGGAGCTACAGGCTGCGGTTAAACATCAACAGTCCCTACACCAGGGCCTTGTGGATCAACTAGATGACTATGAAAACAGAAATCGTAGAAATAACATTAGAATAAGAGGTATCCCTGAATCTGTGAAAACACAGGACTTAACCCAATCGCTCTCACAGCTCTTTAACAGACTTTTGAACAAATATTCAGATAGCCCCATTGAAATTGATAGAGCGCACAGGGCGCTGCGCCCCATTAGCCAGGATCCTGCTAAACCGCGAGATGTGATTTGCCGCGTTCACTATTATGCTATCAAGGAAGAAATTATGAAAAAAGCAAGGAATGCGCAAAATCTCACTTTTGGGGGCTCCAAAATTGCTATCTTTCCTGACCTATCGAGAAGGACCCTCCATCTGAGAGCAGCCTTGAAACCTCTTACTTCTTTGCTACAAGAAAGGCAAATCCAATATCGGTGGGGTTATCCCTTTGCGCTCTTGGTTAGAACGGAAGAGGGCACAGTCTCCTTCAAAACTTTGGCGGATCTTCAGAACTTTCTATTGGTACTGAAACTCCCACCTATTTCCCTGCCTGATTGGGACTTGGCCTAATCGGCGGCTACAGGGCCGGCCTTCCCGATTAGCCCTGTGCTCCCGAGGGGAGACGAGACCATACTTTCGCCTAAAGAGCAACAGTCAAAGGACTGTGGTTCGGCTGGAGAGAGTGGAGGGTGCTACTAAAAGAAGACTCCTCTAGGATACACAGTGACACTCTTACCTTATCCTGAGATGATGATGGTTGCTCCCCTTGGATACCGCCCTTGATCGGCGTAGCTCTGATACTGTGGAGGGGCCTCTCTACTCTTCTTAGACCTGGTCTCCATGGATCTCTTAGGAGATCCGTGTCTTGGATTTATATTACTGCTTCTCCTTGTTGCTTTTATGCTTTCAATAGTGGGTATTTAGTTATTGGCCCTATAGCTCTTTCGGTCCACATTAATAGTTAATCTTCCTTTTTTTTCCTTTTTTTTTGTTTTTGTCCGAGATTAACCAATCCCCCCCCCCCCCATAGGTGTGAACATGTCACTATGTGCTCGTCTTTAGCAGTAGCAGTTGATGCAAATGTTAGTAGATTTTGTTGGCCTTCATGTTGCTTGTTAGGCTTGTTCATTTGGTTTAAATTAATGTTTATCTCAACCCTCAGAATTGCTGGTTTGAGAATTTTTTTGCCTGGATGGGACGCGAGCGCTGACAACAAATATAACCTTATCTCTGGCTTGTCCCCATATCTGCCGCCATGACAACAGTCAGTATATCGTCCCTTAATGCTAAGGGATTTAACGTTCCCGAGAGACAATCTCAAATATTATATAGTATGCATAAGCAAAAAGTACAAATTCTTTGCCTCCAAGAGACGCATATTATGTCCGGACATTTAGAGGCGTTTCGAAACAGATATTTTCATCTTTGGTTTCAGAGCTGCAACCCTGCCGATAATTCCAAGGGAGTCGCTATATTTTTCCATAAAAATTTTCCCGTACAACTGATAGATGTCAAAACTGATAGTAATGCTAGATATCTTTTTGTAAAATGTGTCATTGAGGGTATTCAGTTCACTATTGCAAATGTGTATGCGCCAAACCGAGGGCAACTCACGTTCTTTTCCCAGTGTTGGACGAATTAAACGCCTATGCTGAGGGTAAAATTATTTTGTGTGGCGATTTCAATCTAGCCATTAACCCGACCCTGGATACATCCACGGGACACTCTTCGGTCCCTTTAAATAAACTCAACAAAATAAGAAAGCTATTCCATACTATGCAGCTTGCTGATGCCTGGCGCCTGGCCCATCCTAATGCTCGAGACTATACGATTTACTACCACCCCCACAAAAGGTACAGTATAATTGATTACATCTTCCTCCAACATGTATTACTACCCGACGCTAGAGACTTATCAATCGGTAATATCTTATTGTCCGATCATGCTCCAGTTTGTTGTGAGATATAGTTGCCCCACCATAGTGGTAAAAGGTTTAATTGGCGTCTCAATGAATCGCTCCGTAATGATTGGGTCTGTCTTTCTGATTTGACCACAACTATAGAGCGCTTCCTGGATGATCATGCCCTAGACCCTACCTTCCCACAATTCAAATGGGAAGCATTAAAATGTGTGGCTAGGGGAGTGCTTATTAAGCACGGAGCTAGGCTAAAAAGAGAAGCTGCTGCTATGTTATCTAGGCTACTTTCTAGAGTTGCGATTCTAGAAGCCTCACACAAATCCAGTCTCTCAGATACGATCCTATGTGAACTCTTGGCTGCTAGACATGAAATTCTCCTGTTACTAGATAAGAAATCTGCTAGGTTCCGGCAACTCTATGCAGGCACATTCTACATATGGGGCAACAGGCCGAGTAGAGTGCTCGCTAGGGCCCTGAGGGACAAAAGGGCCTCCCTTTATATCCCAACTATTAAAACCAAACTGGGAAAACTAGTTCATCTAACCTCGGAAATACTGGATAACTTTCATACCTACTATAGGGAATTATATGATCTACAATCTACCCATCACACCCCTCCCAATATGCCGACTAGGGAGGACTTAACTACTTTTATGAGAACCTCCCCTCTCCATGAGGTAGATGTTGATAGGTTGAGGGAAATGGAGGATCCCTTTACTCCCGAAGAACTTTTAAAAACCCTCTCCTCTTTGCCAGCAGGCAAAAGCCCGGGCCCAGATGGCTTTACAGCTAAATTTTATAAGGTCTTGAAGGAGAAATTGTTAACTCCCCTGCTGTCTTCCTTCAATATGGTCTCTCCTTCCCAGCCATTCCCCCCTTCTTTTCTACAAGCACATATCTCGGAGATTCCAAAGCCGGGAAAGGACTCTCTTGTATGCTCCAACTATAGGCCAATCTCATTACTGAATGTGGATACTAAACTATATGCGAAAATTATCGCTACCAGGCTAAATTCTATACTCCCGCGACTAATACATTCTGATCAGGTGGGTCTTGTTCCCGGCAGGGAGGCACGGGAGAATACCATGAAGACATTTGCCCTTATCCACCATGCCCAAAAAACAAACTCCCCAGTCATGTTATTATCCCTTGATGCGGAAAAGGCATTTGACGGGGTGGATTGGACTTTCTTGAGATCTGCCTTGTCAAATGCCGGAATAGGCCCAATTTTACTGCAAAAATCTTCGCGTTATATCATAATCCGATGGCCCAACTAAGAATAAACGGCGCCCTATCTAAAACTCTCCACATTCAAAATGGGACACGTCAGGGATGTCCTCTATCGCCCCTTCTTTATGTAATTGGTATGGAATATCTTCTCCAATCCATTAGAGGGGCCCAGGAGATAAGGGGCTTGCAAGTGGGGAAAGAGCAGCATAAGTGTGCCGCCTTTGCTTACGACCTACTGCTATATATCACAGAACCGGAATCCTCCTTGCCTCCCCTACTGGATTTATTAAACGCATTTGGCTCGTTAAGTAACTTTAAAGTGAATTACGCCAAAAGCATAGCCCTCAACCTCACTTTGTATTCATGCACGCTTGCTACCTTGCAGAATCGATTCCCCTTTTAATGGGCAAACAGCTCCTTTTCATATCTGGGGGTCCAGATTCCTAGGGACTACCAACAAACGTATGACCTAAATTTTGCTGATCTGCTGAATAGGGTGAAGGGAGACTTGACTAAGTGGGACCAGAAAGATTTTTCTTGGATAGGGCGAATCAATATACTCAAAATGAATATTCTCCCCAGATTCCTCTATCTGTTCCAAACTATCCCAACTAAGCTACCCAATTTCTTTTTCCAGGATATAAATAGGTGTTTCCGGCAGTTTATTTGGGCAAATAAAAAGCCAAGAATCGCAAGAGACGTATTGATCAGGAGAAGGGTGGGCTGGCTATGCCTGATCTTAAAACATACTATGCAGCAGCTACAGCAGCTATAATTGTCGATTGGCATCAGAATAGAGCTTCGAAGCGATGAATACAGATCGAGGAGCAAATATGTGGGCGATCTCTCTCGTCCTTGCCCTGGCTGCTCCCCTCTTTAGTAGAAACCAGAATATCTCAACTTCCTCTGGTTACCCAAATAACTATATCCGTGTTCCGGATGTTGGGTCGCCAGTATAATCTTTATTCCCCGGATGGCCCTCTTGTGCCAATTAGGGGGAATCCAGCAATCTTGGTTTCGGCACACTGTTTATTGTACAAGGATGAGGAACAAAAGTCACCTAAGTGTATGGGAGATCTCATTACATATTCCACTTTCAAATCATTTGAGGATATAATACCAACACAGAACCGCTCGCCGAACACATGGATGCAATATCTACAACTCAAGCATTATTTTGAAACCAATAAGACTAAGTTCAACGTTACCAGAAGGAGCTGTGTGTTTGGTGACAGCAGCCGAAACACCTTATCTCCACACTATACAATATGGTGTTAAAGACTCAGTCTTCTAGACGACCCGCTTATCAGAGTAGTTGGGAGCAGGAGCTAGATTGCACTTTCACGGATGAAGACTGGTCAAAAGCCTGTACACTTGGGCATAAAGCCACAATCTCTTGTAGAATACAGGAACTTAACCATAAAGTCCTATCGAGATGGTATTGAGTTCCATCATTGCTGCACTCCATTTACCCAGGTGTGCCGGACACCTGTTGGAGATGTGAGAAAGCAACAGGTACCATGTCTCACATCTGGTGGGAGTGCGGATCTCTTCAGCCCTTTTGGAGGAATGTCATTGATGTGATTAAGATTGTAACTGGTATATCATTACAAAATACTCCCTCTGTTCTTTTACTATTTATGCTTCCCTCAAGTATACGTGTTCTAAAAGGTAGTCTAGTTCTCTTTTTGCTGGTAGCTGCCAAATTATTAATTCCTAGAAAGTGGAGATCAACCCAGGTCCCCACTTTGGTGGAGTGGTTAAAGGAAATATTCCTCCTACAGAGGATGGAGCAGTTGAGAGCAGAATCAACTCAGGCTCTGGACAAATTTGCCAGAGTCTGGATGGACTGGATGATATTTATTGGGTCTACAGCTTTCAAAATAATGTCATAGAGTGGGCGGCGTTCAGCTCTGATACCACACCTCGAGGGCATTTTATTCGTTTTCTTTTACTTTTTCCTATAACACTCTCTGCGGGATTGTTTATACTTGTCTTTTCAGCAAAAACCATTGTTGTGCTCAGTGATCCTATCCAGGTAGCTCGTTGTGATGTTCAGTTATTTTTGTTTTGCTCTTTTTATACCCTATCAACAACTGTTGTACATCTGTGTTAAAGTAAAATGAGTCTTCCTTAAAGAGCTATTTTAGTCCTTCTCTTAGCACAGAAATGGAATACGATTTCAGTTTGTTATCACTTCGAATATACTGCTCTGATTTTCATTTCATTTGTTAAAATCACAATATGTTTCATTATCTTTCTGGAAGAAATTTTTATGCTCTTATTACAATGATGTTGTTGTATCATAATCTTGTTTTGTCAATAAAGTTTGATTTGAAAAAGAAAGAAAAGTGCAATCAGGCTTAATTAACCTTCGGATATGATTTATGCTACAGGCAAAATTTCTTCTTTGGCATTGAAAAACACCGTTTATTTTACTGACTGCAACAACAGAAAAACGCTTAATTAACCCTTGGATGTAAATTGCGCAAAAGAAATGTGCTGCCAAAAATGACCAGCTTTGTAGCGTGTTAAAACGTCGTGTATTTTACTGACCACAACAGCAGAAAAACTCTTAATTGACCTTCAGATATGAATTATGCTACAGGCAAAATTTCTTCTTTGACGTTGAAAAACACCATTTCTTTTAGTGACCACAATAGCAGACAAAACACTGAATTATCCCTTGGATGTAAATTACGCAAAAGAATTGTGCTGCCAAAAATTACCAGCTTTGTAGCGTGTTAAAACGACGTGTATTTTACTGACTACAGCAGCAGAAAAATGCTTAATTAACCTTCGGATATGAAATATGCTAGACTCAAAATTTCTTCTTTGGCATTGAAAAACACTGTTTCTTTTAGAGACCACAACATCAGACAAAAAACACTGAATTAACCCTTGGATCTAAATTGCGCAAAAGAAATGAGCAACCAAAAATTAAGTGGTATTTGGATTGTAAAAACGCTGTTTCTTTAACTGAATACAACAGCAACAACAGGCTTAGATAACCCTTGGATATTCAATGTGCTCAAGAACTGAGCAGATAGTATTAAAATGTATATGCAGCTGAATTGGACGCACACTGGACTTCAATTCTAATACCCCACAAAATCAAAATTAGAACGTAAGAGAAGCAGTCTCTGAGACAAGCTGGGGCACCCCACAAAAATTGCTGTATAAAAGTTAGTTCTTTAGTGAGAGATCTCAGCAGCAGCAGCTTCACTACACAGCACAATGAGAGGAGTGTGAACTGCCAGCGCCGCGTCCGGACTTATATAGTGCGGTGACGTCACAGAATCCCGCCAGTCTCTGATTGGCTTCATCTCTGCACATGTCATTTAGGATACTCCTTTCTTCCTCCCAAAGTTCTTTGTCCCATGTAACGCCATGTGCTCACAGCCATTTTATCAATTAAAAACACTCTTCGTTCCCGCGAATCACCCCAAACTTCGACTTCGTTCAGAATCAGAGTTTTCCTGAAATTGATTTGCCCATCTCTATCCGTCACCATTAGGGATGAGCAATTACAATCGACAAAGTTGAAATCGGCACGGTTTTTAGGTTGATCGGAAATTTCCGATCACGCGATAATTTAGGTGAGAATCTGCGCATAATCTATTATTATCATGCCATTTTCGGCGCTTCCTGTCATTTTGGCGGCCAGCAAATCAGCTTAGAGCATAGAGGAGGGTGAGCTGGGTGTGCAACGTCATGATTGTGATGTGTATGGTTGTCATTGGCTGGAAAAATCACATGACCTCGTTTTGCATAGAACAGCGCTTCCTGTTCAGCATCAGTGTGTCAGTGTGTCTCATTAGAGCAGGACGTGTGCTAGATCTCTCATCAATCCAGCTCACATCAGCTCAGAGACACATCTCTTTATTCACACAGACAGCTATGTTTTTAGATGTGAACATTAGAACATAGGTAGATTAGAGAATTTCAGCTCTTAGTTAGTTAGACAGAGACTTTTTAAAGAAGCATCTAGCACTTGTACAGCCCCGTGCGGGGGATGGGGGTGCGGGCGAACACAGAAAGACAGGCAGGCAGGTAGGCTTTTGAAAGGAGAGTATATATTGTGCAGCCCAGACTCTGCTTTGAACCTGCTGAAATGGCTTTTTTTTTTTACCAGTTTTTGGCCAGCACACCTCGCACCTGAGGTGAAATAGTACCTTTTATTTTGTGCAGCCCAGTTTTGTTCAAAGACCCACCTTGTACTTACATTACAATAAAGAAATTTTCTAGTAACTGCTGTTGTATTTCATTGGTTCAAAACCCACCTTTTATTATCCGTATACATTTTAAATTGGTGTTTTTCACTTTGGCGCAGCCCATTTTTGATCAAAGACCCATCTTGTACTTATTTAGGATACAGAAATTTGCTAGTAATTGCAGGTGTATTTCATAAGTGCAAAACCCACCTTTTATCATCCGTATACATTTTAATTAGGTGTTTTTCACTTTGGCGCAGCCCATTTTTGTTCAAAGACTAGTGATGAGCGATTACGTTGACTATAGACATAGTGTCGATTGTATATATCGGCAATTATCAAGACGATTTACGATAGTCGATAATAGATTATCGCCGATGACCATTAAAGTCTATGGGAGAGGAACAACACCTTCATTATTACACCCAAACAGGGCTGGAGAAACAGTCAAATGGATACATGCTACATCTTGAGCAACACATGTAGGTTATAAAAGCCACAGAAAAAAAGTCACAGACCATTCACTATCCCTGTCTTGTACCACAGCCTGACCCTTAAACCTGCATCACCCACAAATTAAAAAGTGCCAGAAGGCAGTATGATTTGAACCATTTTTTTCTTGAACTGGATTTTAAAATACCCCCTGTCCGGGAACCCGCAGCTAAAGCCCCAAACCTGCGGGCCCCCAGTTTTAAAAAAAGGGGCCGGAAAAAAGGAGTCTCTAAACCCCCTTTTTTAGTTGAACTGGAAATTACTATATCTGTCCTGTACCACAGAATGACCATTAAACCTGTTGCCCCAAACAGATTAAAAAGTCCCGGGAAATAGGAATCTTTGAAACCCAACCATTTTAGTTGAATGGAAATTAAAAATATCTGCCCCTGTACTGCAGAAAGACCTTTTAAACCCTTCTGACCCCCAGTTTAAAAAGGGGGCCCGGAAAAAGGGTTTTTAAACCCAAACTTTTTTGTTTAAATGGCCCATTGCTATATTTTTCCCGGGCCACAGCAACCCCAAAACCTGCATAAACCCCCAGATTTAAAAAGTGCGGAAATAGGAGTTTTTTAAAACCCCAATTTTTTAGTTAAATGGAATTAACTATTTGTCCTTTTTACCCGGTAGGGAAACCCTTTTTAAAACCTGTTGCCCCCCAGTTTTTAAAAAAGTCCCCCGGAAAAGGAGTCTTTCAACCCACCATTTTATTTGAACTGGACATTACTATATCTGTCCTGGGCCACAGCTTTGCCCCTTTAAAAACCTTTTGATCCACAGACACAAAGTGGAAACTAGGTTTAGTTTTGTACAGTAAACTGTCTTTTTAGTATATTTTTTGGTAACTGACATTTGTTTACGAATTTATTTAGGGACGTTTTAAATTTTTTGTTTTTACATTTTTATCTTTTTGTTTTTTTCAAGTGTGATAACATACAACATAAAAACCCCCCCCCTGCAGTTTTTAAAGGTATTTTTTACACGGGGTAAAATGTGTTAATTCGCCCCCAAAACCCCAAAATTTAATAAAAATTTTTTTTTTAATTTTTTTTCCAAAAATCCCCAAACACTTCTTGGTTGAAAAGGGACTTTTTGCCCCCCTGGTTTCTAAAGACAAATTCAGCCAACCCAATTTCCCAAAGGTTTAAATTTTTTTCCTCCAAACCCCTTTTTTCAGTGATTGGGGACGGGGACCCCCCCGGGAGTTTCAAAGGGTTTGCGCCCCCCATAGTGACTCCACCCCAAAAAATTTTTAAACCCTAAAAAGGGTGAAATTTTGTTTTCCAGCCCGGGCCCCCTTTTTTGGACACAACTTGACCTACAAAAATTCTTTTTTTTCCCAAAACAATTTTTTGAGGAAATTTGAAGCTCTCCTTTTTGGGCCCCAACGGTGGGGACCATTGTTTGCCGTCACCCAATTGTTAACACGGGGGGTCCAGCTCCCAGGGCCAGATTTTAAAAAAGGGGTGCGGGGGGACCCCAAGGCTAGTTTCTGCCCTCTATTAAAACCGGGTTTCCCCAAAACCCCGGGGGCCCCGGAGTTAAAGTGGGTCGTGAGAGCCCAGGTGGGTTTTCGTCATCAATTCAGGAAAAAAAGCCCTTATGATCCCAGCAAGGGAAAAATGGGTGCTGAAGCAGAGTGGGGAAAGCGGAAGTGTGGGGTAAGCCCTCCACCTTCCTCAGTACACAGAAAAGATGGGTAGCGCTTCCCCCCCCGTATGAGTGGGGACAAATTTGAGCTTCATGGAAATAGGGGTGGTTAACGCTCCTGTTCCACCCAGGTCCCCCTTTTTCTTGGAAATTTCCTTTTTTCTTTTTAAACTCAATGTGCGGAAAAAAATTTTGTCTAGTTCTTTGTTCTCTGTCCGTTTTCCATACCCCAAATGTCCTTGAAAACCAACATCTGTTAAGTTTCCTGTACCCCCCCTTTTAAAATTTCAGAGGAATTTGTAAAAAGCAATTTTTTTTAGTAGTTTAATTTTTAAAAAACCCAAAAATTTTTAAAAATAGGAGGGGAATCCCACCAGGTCTTTGTTTTTTCTTTTTTTTTAAATGAAAAAAAAAGGGGGTTGTCTCAATACGGGGATTTGCTAGCAAATTTTTAAAATCTTGAAAAAACAATCATTTTTGCAATATGTGTCCATCAACAGTATCCTATTTTTCCCTTTTCGGGACAGCCCCAAATTCCCTTTGGGAGCCACTCTTGACAATTGTGAATAAAAAAAAGGGTCTGTTAGAAAAAACCCTTTTTTTTTTAAAATAGGCCCCGTATTTTTAGCGATGTCACAGAAAAATGCCCCCAAAAATTCAAAAAAATGACCCTTGAAACCCCTTTTGACAATTGGGGAAAAAACCCAAATTTTTGTTTTGAAAAAAACATTTTTTTATAATAAAAGGGCCTGTAGTATTGGGTGCAATTTTAAAACAACATGACCCCAAAAAAAATTTTAAATAGGGCCTTTTCAGCCATGTTTTTAAAAAATTTTTGAGGGAGAATTTTCCACAAAAAGGGGCCCCTTTCCCTTTTCCCAAAACCAAAATTAAAACTGTATCTCACGCAACCGGGCCCCAAAAAAATTAAAAAAATTTTTGACTTTCCCAAACCACTAATAAAATTTTTATGGAGAAATGCCCCTTAAAAAACCACATTTTTGGGTTTCCCAAAGGGGACCAAAATTATTAGGGAAATTTACAGCAAAAATTTACCCCAAAAAATTTTTTTTTTTGACTTCTCCCGCCAAATATTAAAAAAATTTTTATGGAGAAAAGCCATTAGAAGCCACATTTCGTTCCAAAGGACCAAAAATTTTAGCGTAAATTTTACCCGCCCAAAATGACCTCAAAAAAACAATTTGGGGCAATGGGGAAAAAATTCTTTAAAAAATTTAAAATGAGTTTCAGGAATTCGGTTTTTGTCATGAAACCTTTTGTCTTTTAAAGTCTCCACAAAACCCGGGAAAACCAGCAAAATGAAATGTTTGGGGGGTGGAATAAAAAATTTCGTAAGTAATGTCATTTTAAAAAACTTTTTTCCAAAAAGGACCCTTTCTGTTTAAAGAGGTTTTAAGTAGACCCGGGAACTAATCGGTGACCTCGGCATTTGGGGCCACAAATTCATCAGAGATCCATCCTGTTTTCATCTGGGAAGCCGGATGCGTTTTTCTGTTAAAGCTCCCCCAGCTGTGCTGGGAAAGGTTGCTAATATGAGCCCGGTGCTGGGGGCAACACCTCTAGGCGGGGCGAGTGAACCCGGGGCCATTTTGTCCATTTTTTGGGTACTCAGAAGTCTTTTTTTCCGGGAAAACATTCCCAAAAAAATTTGGTTTTTAAAACGCCCGTTGTCGTGCACCATGCTTTAAACTGGTTCTGTTTGTTGTATGGTGTGCCCTGCTTTGGGATGCGTTGGTGAGGGGGGTAAACCAAAGGGTTGCCCCCAAAAGGGCACCCATTAGGTTCTGCCAAACCCTTTCCTGTTCTGCTGCTGCCGGGTAAAGGCTACTTGGCACTCTACTCTTCCCTCCCGTTTGCTGAAAGTTGTTCCCACCGTGACATTTGGGAAAAACGTGAAAACAGACGCAACGAAAGTCTCCAGTTGATCAAACAGCAAGCCCTCTAATTTTTTGATTTTTTACTCTCTTAAATTTTGGGGGGGGGTGGGAAAAAAAAGTGCGATTTTTGTTTTTTTAAAGGGTTTCCCGGAAGGGTGGGCCCCCCCAGTAAATGTTGTTTATTTTTGATTGGGCCTTTAATTTCGAGGGTATGTTTTAGGAAATTTGGGGCATCCAAACAAAGTGAGAGGGTGGGAGCCTTTATTTCCCAAGCCTCGGGGCAGGGGACTTTCAAAATGATCTTCCTCATCTTTCCCCCTCCGGGCCTCAAAATTTGCGTCAAACCCTTTTCCCGGGAGGGACGTCGGGGAACGCGGTTCCCGGAATACCTCCCTCCCCCCTCCTCCTCCTCCGCTTTTCCCCCGGCCCCAGCTTTTAAACCCCAGCCCTGATTTCCCCCCATATGAAAGCAAACCCTGAGAGCTGGGCGCCCCTTTGCACTAGCCCTGGACCCCAAAACCCTGCCTAATAAGCCGAAAAAAATGAAAAAACTGTCGGGCCTTGTGGATTCGCGGGAAAGAGGCCCCCGGTCCGCATCTGTGCCCGTCCCCTCCTCCGTCGCTGGGGGGGGCCCGGGTTTTTTCAGAGTGTCCCGTCTTTTCCAAACTAAGATCCCCAATGCCATGTGACAAGGATCGCCGCACTGACCTTTTTGGGTGGCTTCTTCAAAACTGGCAAGAATGGTGCAGGCTCTTTCACCTGCTCCATCTCGGTGGCTCAACACCCGAGGTCCGCACCGCTGTTGTAGGCCAGTCACTTCGTCTGGTAATGGCTTTACGCTGCTGCCACAATCGCTGGGTGTGGGGGGTGGAATTCCAGCGTGTTCCCACGTCAACAATAAGACGGTTGACGGGGAGGACGACCGACGCTGAAGCAGCCAGCGGGACGAAGCAGGGTGCGAACGGGAAGTGCGAACTCAGACCCCGGTTCTTCAGCAGGCAGCCGACCCGGGGGAGCGCTTTAGAAATTTCTGGCGCGAGGTTTGACAGTGCCAGGCAAGGGTGGTTTCCCGCCTAACATCTTAAAGGGGGCCAGCAGATTTCGCCCGTTTTCCCACCACCTTGCTGGACAAGGTACTTGTCACCCCGGCCAGGTCGGTTCGTTCGGAGGCCGTCCACAGCTTGACCTGTGGTGGACGTTCCCAAAACGAAAATTTCAAAACCGGGCCCGGTTTCTCTGGGCAGTGATGCCACAAGGACCTTGGGGGAAAGACCCCGCACTATCCTGCGGTTTTGAAGAGCGGCGCTGGCCCGAAGCCCCTCCCCCCCCGAACATCCACCCCGTACCAGTGACTGTCACAGAGATATAGCAGCTTTGGCCGTGTTATGTTCAGTGTCGGTGGTGAAGGGACTTTTCCGGCACAGAAAGCGACAAGCGCTTGGAAATTTTTGAAAACAGTGGTGGCCAGGGGAGGGGCGGGTTTTTTGGCAAAGAAATGCCTGCGGGATCTGGATTGGGGGCAGGCAAGGGGCCCTGACGTGGCGGAAAAAATCTGGTCCCCCAGACGGAAAGGCAAATTTTCCAAGGGGCCCAAAAGCCCGGGAAAGCGACATTAGGCTTTTGGCTTTGGGATGGGGTTTTGGGATAAAGTGTTTCTTTGCCCAAAACCCCGGAAGACCCGAAGGCGGTGCTAGACTGGACTGTACGGCATGCAGGTCATCAATGGCGGGAGGAGAAAAAGGTAGGAGGGTTTGGGGGTGGTGGTGGTTCCGGGGCGGTGGGGGGCTGAATCGGAGGTGATCCCCCATCATGCTCTGAGAGACATGGGGACTGGGAACGTTGGTGGGGGGGAGGGGGGTTGGGGAAAGAGGGGGTTTTTTACGTGGTTGGAAAAACCCCGGGGTCGGTCTAGCCTTTTTTCACCAATTTTTCCTCCATTTCAATATGCATTTGCTGTTTTTGACTAGACATCTTTGGGGTGGTTAAACACCCAAGATTCTTGCCATTTTATTCGTTTACGGCAAAGGGGGCATATACCGCTGGGTGAACAGGGCTTGCTCAAAGAAGGCCAGTTGAGGGGTCCTAGACCTTTTTGACGCCGATAAGCGGGGTTTCCGCGAATGTGGCGGCGGAACATATCAGCGGACTTGTGAACCGCCTCCCCTTTTTTTAGGGGGGACCCCTATTGACATACCCCCCGTCTTCCTCCCGTCCGTGTGAAGACTCGCAAGAAATTTTTCGGAAAGACCACGATGGATCCCCCCCAAAGTGTCATCTCACATAACACAGGTGCTTTGGGGTTTTCCCGATTTTCATCCAGGGGTGCGGGTAAAGCAAGAGGCCTGCAAGGGTCCGACCGCCCCGGGGTTTTTGCCCCATTGACCCGGGTTCCTTTCCTCCCTTTTATGGCATCAGTAACTGGGCGTTAGAGCAGGGAAAAAACACCCCTTTTTGGCCTTTGCTCTTTGGAAATGCCTTTTAACCCAACCGCATTTGTCTCAAAGGTCTTCAGACAATGGATTTTCCCCGTGGTGGGTCAGAGTTTTACATTTGGGGCTGCTTTGCTTCATGTTGGCGGTCTGTTGAGTGAGGGCGACATTTTGTGGGGGGTGGGAGGCGGGAGGAAAGATGCTGGAAATGCGGTTGTTAACCATGAAGAACAGATTGGAGGACGCTGCTCGTTACTGAATTCACAGGCCCCGACCCAGCGTGACAGGCCCTGCGGCCCGCAACGGGGCATCCGGGATCGTGTTTTCCCGCACGGAAGGGGCACCTTTCTGTCTTAGCCTACCCCCCTCTTTGCTCGCTTTCCACCTAATTTTCGCTCCCGATCAGAAAGATAAAAATTTTAAAGGTATGGGAAAACTTTTGCAAAGTCTCTAATTAAAGACGGCAAATCACAGCTATTTTCAAATCCCAAAATAAAAAAAAATTCCCGGTTCAAATTTTTAATGCAAGGTGGCTCTATGAAACAAAGCTGGCCGGCCCAAGTGAAAAAAAATATCTGAAATGTATAGGGTAATAAAGGTATTTTTGGCACCTTTTATCACCGGGGACTACTAAATTTCTGGATTAATTTAAGTGCAAGGTCCTCTTCAACAAAGTTGACTGCCAAAAAAGGGAAAAAAAAAACCCATTAAATTTTATAGGTAATAAACGGTATTTTTGGCCCTGCAAACCCCTGTGGGACACCAATTGCGGGATTCAAATTTAACTGCAAGGTGGCTCATAAACAAGTGGCCCGCCAAATGAAAAAAACACTATCTGAATGTATACTGTTTAAAAAAGGGTATTTTTGGCACCTATCAATAAACCTGGGGTGACTAAAAAATTGTGGTTTCAAATTTAAAGGCAAGGTACCTCTTCAACAAAGCTTGACTACCAAAATAAAAAAAACCCTATCGCAATTTTTTCTGAAAAAAAAGTGGGTTTTGAACCAACAAATAGACCTCATTCTAAAAAAAGATCTTTTCCCTAATATAATTTTCGGGCTCCCAAAACACCCAAGAAATTTTTAACGAAAACTGTTAAATAAAAAGCTATTGCAATGAATGTCTACACTAAGTCGGGGTGCACAATATCAGTATCCTTTAAAGAGCTTGTCTGTGTTCGCCCGCAGCCCCCTCCCCGTTCACCTTGACTTTAAGCGCTGAGCCCCTTTTAAAAATTCTCACCCAAATCCAAAAAATCTGCAAATCTTAAATCCCCAATTTTAAAGGTTCACAGCTAAAGTATCGCTGTCTCTGTGAAAAAATAACAATTTCGCTGAGCTGTTTGCTGACCCTTTTGCTGAGTCGTTTGCTGGTGTTTGGCCGAGCAGGCGACATCCTTTTCCCTATGAGCGCTGACAACCACTGAGGCAGAACAGGAAGGGCGTTCTTGTAAAAAGAGGTCATGTGATTTTTCCAGCCAACCCAACCAACACTCCCAGTCATGACTCGCACCTAGCTCACCCTGCTTATTTCTAAGCTGATTTGCTGCCCCCAAAAAATCAGGAAGCGCCGAAAATGGCGCAATATTAATAGATTTGCACGATTTTAACCTAAATTATGCGTGATCAAAAAACCCGATAAAACTTAAAACCCGTGCTGTTTTCAACTTTTTTTTGAAAAAAAATGCTAAAGACTACAAAGCCCCTTTTATTAATTAATTAGGTTCAGCATTTGATAGTAATTGCGGTGTATTTCAAGGTGAAAAAATCCCCTTTTTTTTTCGTTAAACATTTAAAGAGTGTATTTCCTTGGGTGGGGCCCAGTTTTTTTCAAAGAGCCACCTTGTACTTAAAATTTGAATCAAAATTTTTTGTGGTAATTCGTTGTTTTCATTTTTTGAAAAACCACCTTTTCTTATCGTAAAAATTTTAATACTGTATTGCACTTTGGTTCCCCCAAGTTTTTTTCAAATATACCTTGTATTTAAAAATTTTGGGATAAAAAATTTTTGGTTTACTGTTGGGTATTTTAATTGGTGCAAAATCCCCCGTTTTTTATCCTTTAAACTTTTAATAGCTGTATTGCATGGGGTGGGCCCTGTTTTATAAAATACCCACGTTGTACAAAAAATTGAAGAATTTTTTTAGAACTGTTCTCGTTTGTCATTGCTGCAAAAAATAAAATTTCTCATGTGTAACTTCTGAATAGTTTTATTACGCTGGGTGAATCCATTTTGGGCGCAGATAGCCATTTGTATGATTTTTGTTAAAAAACTATCAATTCCTATCCTACTGGGCAGTTGAAATCCCCGGGACTGAAGGGAAAAACACTGTTGATTTTGTCTTACGGTTCTTTTACCGACGCTTTTAAGGTATTCGCAGAAACAATTCAGTTTCTAATCTAGTTGGTTGTAGGGAAAATTAGGGGATTTAAGAATAGCTTGATTTGCCGTCTTTCAAAATGGATGTAAAAAACTCTTCCTACCTTCTTAAATTTTTTTCTTTTGAACGGGGCGAAATTTAGGGGGGTAAGGAGCAAAAAGGGGGTAGGACTGGAGGAAAGGGGACGAGAGAAGGGGCTCCCTTCCCGTGCTGGCGACAAAACGCAAGCCAGCGGATGTCGTTGCAGGACTGTGAGGCCTGTCATCGTGGGTACGGCCCCGTGAATTTTTAACGAACAGCGTCGCCAATCTGTTTTTCGTGGTTAATGCAACCCCATCCCCGTCTTACCTCCTCTTCCCCCCATCAAAGGCCACAAATATCGTATCAGCATCATCCAACTGAAGCGAAAGGGAGCCCAAAAGTAACCGGTCCCACACTGTGGAAATCCTTTCTGAAGACCTCTTTTTTGACAAAATGCAGTTGGGGGGCAGAGGCTTTCAAAGAGCAAGGGCCAAAGAGCATGATTTTGTCTGCCTGCTCTCATTCGCTGATGCCATCAGAGGAGGGGAAAGAGCACGTCAATCGGTTAAAAAATCCCCGGGGGGTCGGGAACACCTTTTCAGTGCCCTTTTCTTGTAGCCCCAGATCCTGGATTCGAATGTCAAACGACAAAACACCCATGTTGATGATGATGATACGACATTGCGGTCCAACGTGGTCTTTTGCTTTCAAGCACTCAACTGAAGAGGGGAAAAGATGGGGTAGTGTCGACAGCTCCCACCTCAAAAAGGGGGGGGGCGGTCGCCAAGTCCTGAGATTATTTCAGCCCCGATCAGCGGGGGAAAAACCCCTCCTCCTTATCGCCTCGAAAAAGGGCCAGGACCTCTCAAGCCTGGACCTTTTTCGGGAAAACCTCCGATTCCCCAGCGATGTCATATGCCCCCTTTGCCGTAAACGCTCATAGAGGCAAAATCTTAGGGTTTAACCCCCCCAACAGTCAGTCACGCGAATGCATGGGTTGAAATGGAGGGGACTGCCCAAAAAAGGCCACACCGATCCGGGGGTTCCCAACCCCTGTCATACCATCTGTCTCGCCTCCTCCTCCTCCCCCCCACTAAGTGTTCCCCAGTGTCCCTTCTCTCAGATCTATCAAAGGGTCAGCCTCCGTTCAGCCTCCACCGTCCACCGATTTCCACCAGCACCACCAGGATCCCTCCTACCCCCTTTTTCCCCATCACCGTTTGAAAGACCTGCACGCCGAAGTGGACAGTCTCGCCCAGCCCTCTGTTACCCGTTTTGGAGCAGAAAAAACACTTTAACCCAAACCCTCCCAAAGCCCAAAAACCCGAATGTCGGCATTGCCCCGGCTTTTGGCCCTTTGGGAAAATTTTCCTTTCCGTTGGGGGACACAGATGGGTTTGCCACATCATGCCCTTTTCCCTTTCCCCCCAAAACCCGGCCGGCAACATTCTTTTCCCCGAAAAGCCGTCCCCCCTGGCCCCGCCACTTGTCATCTAAAATTTCAAGCGCGTTGTCTGCATCTGTGTCCGCCATAGTCCATCTGAACACCGACACATGGACTAGTAAGCACGCCAAGGCCAATATATCTCTGTGACAGCTCATGGGTGAGTGGGTGGATGTTTTCTGGTGGAAACGGTGACTCTCAGGCTCAGCACACGCTTTCAAAACCCCCAGGGATGGTGCAGGGTTCTTTCCCCAAGGCCCTTCTGGTGGCATCACGGGCCCAGAGAAACCAGGCGGTGTTGAAATTAATCTGTCTTGGAGACCTTCAACACACAGGTCATGAGCTGTGGACGGCTCTCCGCAACGAGACTGAGCACTGGCTGGGTCCCCAAGAACCTTGTGCCAGGCAAGGTGGTGTGCGATAACGGTCGAATCTGCTGGCCGCCATTTAAAGATCGGTAGGCTGGAGCACATCCTTGCCGGCACACGTCATCAACCTCGTCGTCCAGAAATTTCTAAAGTGCTACCCGGGTCTGGACTGCTGCTAAGGAAGGCTCGAGGTCTGAGCTAACACTTCCGCCGTTCGCACCCTGCTTCGTCCCGCCTTCCTGCGTTGCAGTGTCAGCTCGTCCTCCCCGTCAACCGTCTCATTGTCGATGTGGCAACACGCTGGAATTCCACCCTCCACATGCTCCAGCGATTGTGGCAGCAGCGCAATGCCATTACGCAGTACGAAGAGACACATGGCCTGACAAGCAGAGGTGCGGCGCTTGGGGTGTTGAGCCACCGAGAGTGGAGGAAGGTGAAAGAGCTCTGCACCATCCTTGCCAGTTTTGAAGATACCAACAAAATGGTCAGTGCGGACAATGCCCTTGTCAGCATGAGCATTGTGGTGATCTTAGTTCTGTAACGATCGTTGGACACTCTGAAACATCAGATCCCACCAGCGACTGAGGAGGAGACGGACACAGATGCGGACACAGAGCCTCTCTCTCCGTCGAATCCAGAAGGCCCGACAGTTTCACTATTTTATCAGTCTTCATTAGGCAGTGGTTCGGGGTCCAGGGCTAGTGCAAGACGGCGCCTCAGCTCTCAGGGTGCATCATCTCAGGCAAGTAGGGGTGTGTTGAAGCTGTGCCGGAGGAAGCGGAGGAGGAGGAAGTATTCCTGGACACCGACATTACCGACGTCCCTGCCTTGGAAGAGGTTGGCATGAATTTGAGGCGGAGGAGGAAAATGAAGAAGATCAGTTTGCTAGTGCCCCTCGACCCAGAGGCTTGGGAAATCAAGGCTCCATCTCTCACATGAGTGCTTGGATGCTCCATTTCCTCCAACATGATTCTCGCATTAAGGCCATCAAACTGAACCACAGTTACTGGGAGGCCACCCTCCTGGATCCCCGGTACAAAACAAAACTCAGCACTTTCCTTCCACCCACCCAAAGAGAGAGTAAAATGCAGGAATTGGAGACCGTGCTGATTGATCAACTGGAGACATCTGTTGCCTCTGCTTCACGTTCTTCAAATATCATGGTGGAACAACGTCAGCAACGTGACAGCAGTAGAGTGCCAAGCAGCAGTCATTGTGGCAGAAGCCTAATGGGTGACCTCTGGCAATCTTTATTTACCACCTCACCAATGCATGTAATGCAGGGCAAACATACAACACACAGAGACTGGCTTAAGAACATGGTGCACGACAATCTGTGTCTCAACACCGATGTTTTTGAATGTGTTCCAGACCCAATCCACTTCAGGGTATCCAAAATGGATGAATGGCCTGAGCTCGCTTGCCAAGCCATAGAGGTGTTGTCCTGCCCAGCAGCAATCATTATATCTGAGCGGACCTTCAGCACAGCTGGGGAAGTCATTGCAGAAAAACGCAGCCAGCTTTCCACAGATAATGTGGATCGTTTGACTTTCATCAAGATGGATCTCTGATTATGTTGTGGCTCCAATTGCCGAGGGCACCGATTAGTTGCCGGTCTACTTCCCCATTCCTTTTCCAAAAGAAATGGTCCTCTTGAAAAAAAAAAATTTTTAAAAGATCATTTCTTACTGCAAATTTTTTTTCTCAGTTCCCCAAAAATTCATTTTGCTGGTTTTGTGGTGAGGAAACTGTAAAAGACATCAAGGTTTCATGAAAAAACCGTATTCCATTTACTTACTTTATCTTTAGAATTTTTCGCCGTGTCAATGGTTTTGGGGTCATGGTGCTGTGAGATACAGCTATAATTTATGGGTCCTTTGGAACAGAAATGTGTCTTCAGAGTGGCATTTCTCCCTCACAATTTTTAACAGTGAATGAGAAGTCATTTTTATAATTTTTTGGGTCATACTGCTGTGAAATGCAGCAATACTAAAGGTCATATTCTATAAAATGTGGTTTCTAACAGACATTTGTTCTTCACAGGTGTCAAGAGTGGCTCAAGGGTCATGTTTTGAATTTTTAGGAGCATGTTGCTGTGAAATGCAGCTATACTACAGGCCCTATTATAAATAATGTGTTTTCTAACAGACATTTGTTCTTCACAATTGTCAAGAGTGACTCAAGGGTGATGTTTTGAAATTTATGGGGCATGGTGCTGTCAAAAACAGGAATAGGTAGGACACTGTTAATGGACACATATTGCAAAATGACTTGTTTTTGCAAGATCTTTAACATAGCTAGCAATCCCTGTAGTGAGACAACCCATTTAATACAATAAAAAAAAGAGAAAGAAAGACGCGGTGGGATTACTTACTATTTTAAAATATTTTTTTCTAGAATTAAACTACTAAAAAACTTGCATGTACAAAATAATTGATACAAATATTCCTCTCAATTGTACAAGGGAGGTACAGGAAGACTTGAACAGATGTAGATTATTCAGAGGACATGGTGTATGGAGCACATTCGGGCCCCTCCAAGAAAAAGGAGACCCAAATTTTCCTCCAAACGTTGAGTAAAACAAGAAAAAGAATGCCAAGAAAAAAAGGCACCTGGGTGAAACAGGAGCGTCAACCACCAGCATCTCCAAGTGAAGCTCAATTGGTCCGCACTCATACGGAGGGGCAAGCGCTCTGTAGAGGCAGAAATTTCTCTAGCGCTACCCAGGTCTTGGGCTGTGTACTGAGGAAGGCTGGAGGGTTTGCTCACACTTCCGCTTCCGCACTCTGCTTCAGCCGACTGTGTTCGATGCTGCGTCATAAGGGCATTTTTTGCCGTGTTAATGGATGACGGACGCCAGCCTGGGCTCTCACTGCACCCACTGTAACTCGGGCCCTGCTAGCTGAACCTGCATGTTAATAGATGACGTACACCAGCCCTTGCTCTCACCACACCCACTGTAAGTCCGGCCCTGCCAGCTGAACCTGCGTGATCCACGTTTACAGCCTCAGTAATTTCCTGATTGCAGGATTTTCAGACAGGCCGTGTTGTCCTATTGGGGACATCTGTCTCGTTTGCTTCACATTCTAATGTCACAGTGGAACAATGTCACCAGTAGAATGGAAAAGTAGCTCTAGCAGCAGCAGTAATGGAAACCGAGTTGTTTTTAATATAGTTTATTACTTATTGAGAAATTTTCTGCTGATGGTCCATAAGGGCACCTTTGCTGGTTTTTGGGTCATGCTGCAGTCCAGGACATGGACAGCCAATGTCCAGTTTAACTGAAATGGTGGTTGAAAGACTCCTTTTTCCGACACTTTTTAATCTGTGGGTCAGACAGGTTTAATGGTCATACTGCGGTCCAGGACAGGTATAGACATTGTCCAGTTCAACTAAAATGGTGTTTCAAAGACTCCTTTTTCCGGCACTTTTTAATCTGTGGGTCATGCAGGTTTGAGGGTCATGCTGTGGTACAGGACATGTATAGTCAATGTCCAGTTCAACTAATATGGTGGTTGAAAGACTCCTTTTTAAGGCACTTTTTAATCTGTGGGTCAGACAGGTTTAAGGTCAGACAAGTCATGCTGCGTTCCAGGACAGGATAGACAATGTCCAGTTCAACTAAAGTGATGGTTCAAATAATACTGCCTTCTGGCACTTTTTAATTTTTGGGTCATGCAGGTTTAAGGGTCATGCTGTGGTACAAGACAGGGATTGTGAATTTGGGCTGACTTTTTTCTGTGACTTTTTTTAACCCAAGTGTGTTTTTAAGATGTAGCACAAAATCCAGTTTACTGTTGTGGATGTTAATTCCAGCTTCTCCAGCCCTGTTTGGGTGTAAGGGTGAAGCTGTTGTTCCTACCCATTTGACTTTAATGGTCATCGGCAATAATCTATTATCGACTATCGGATATCGGCATGATAATTGACGATATCGACTATCGATCCGATGACGATAGTTGAAGCAATCGCTCATCACTAGTCACCATGGTTCCAATTTGCAGTTGGCGCGGAGAAAGCCACACATGGATTTCTTGCTGTGTATTTTACTGAATATAAAACCCAAAAAAGGCTTAAAAAAAACCCTTGGGAATAAATTGGCTCCGAAATCACCGGAAAATTAAAAATTTTTTAATGGTATGTGGCTTCAAAAAAACGGCATGTATTTTTTTGAATTTTGGAAAGTTTCAAACAGGTTTAATTAACCCTTGGTTTTAAATTATGCAAAAAAAATTTTCACCAAAAAAAAAAATTTAACTTGTATGTGGCGTGTAAAAAGGGGCTGTGTTTTTATGAATACAAAAGCAAAAACAGGTTTAAAATTAACCCTTGGTTTTAAATTGCGCTCAGTTTTTCCCCAAAGGAAAAAATTTCTCGTCGGGCTTTAAAAAAAACCCGTTTTTTTTTACTGAATTTTAAAAGCCTTTACAGTTTAAATTTTCCCCTTTGGGAATTTTAAAAAATTTGTGCTCCAAAATTTCCCAAACCCGGGAAAAAAAATTAAATCGTTTGGGGCCCGTGTAAAAACGCGGGGTTTATTTTTAATGAATAAAAAGAAACAAAACGGTTTTTAAGATAACATTTTGGATATTAAATTGCGCTCCAAAACCTGACCTGGATTTAAAATGAAATATGGGGGCAAAAATTAGACCCACCCTGGACTTAAAATTTCAATACCCAAAAAAATTTTAAAATCAAAATTAAAAAGGAAAAAGGAAAACAGTCTTTTTTTAAAACCCGTGACCCCCCAAAATCGTGAAAAAACAGATTTTTTTTTTGTGAGATCTCTGCACGAAATTTTGCAGAAAAGCAAGCCAACGGGGAGCAGGTGGGACCGGGGGCATGGCCCCGGACATTTTTAGGGGGTGCCCCTTCACAAAATCCCGCCAGTCTTGGGGGGCTTTATTTCCACGGGCCTTTTAGGATCCCCCTTTTCCTTCCTCCCTTATTTTTTTGGGCCCCTGTCAAAAACCATGTGTTGGGGGGGGGGGCCAATTTTAGCAATTAAAAACAAGCTTCGTTCCCCGAAAAATTACCCCCAAACTTTTTTTTTTCGTGCCGAACAAATTTTTTCCTGAAATTCTAAAAAAAAGTCCCTTCGTTAAAATTAAAATTTTGCCCAAATTTTTCCCATTAAAAACACTAATTTCCCCCCAAAAAAAAAGATAAAAAAATAAAAAAGTACCCTTTTGGGTGTTTTGGCGGCAATGTGTAATGCCCTTGCCTTTAAATCTGTAAAGTTATTTTAAAACCCCCATTGGTAAATTTGCCTTAAGAACGAAAAAAGGGTGGCGGGGCCCCTTGAAAAGGGGGATGTAAAGCGGTCATTTGGTTTGATTTTCCCCCCGGGGATTGAGCTCGGTTAAGGGCACCACTAACCCTTTTAAAGGCAAACGGGCCCCACTTTAAAACCAAAAAAACTCCCTCTGATTTTCCCCAGCAAAAATCTCAGTGTTTTTAGGGACCCAAAATGGGGATTTCTGAGAGAAGTTCCTGCCCCCCCCCCTCCTTTCCGGGGCGTGGGGGAAGAGGGGGCCTTTTTTCACGGGCCCCTCCTCCTAAATCGGATGCCTGGGAGCCCCAAATCGGAAAACCTGGCCCGGTGGTTTTCACTGCTGAGGGGAACGGGGACACCCAGGTTTTTCCCGATCTCCCCGGAAAAAAACTCTGGGGAAAAGCCCCCTTGCCTTCCCTGTTGCGTGGGACGGCCCCGTGGGTTCCAGTGCACGGAGGCCCCAAAAAACAGCGCCCAACAATTTCCCGGCGGGGTCGTGTGGTTTGCGCGCGGTTGCCTTCTTCCCAAAGCCCCCGGGGATTCCCGGGGGAAGTCCCCCCCTGAACAAAAAAGGTTTGGGGGCCCACCCGGTGGGGATTCGGGGGGGGGTCCCGGGTTTTGTTTCCCCTGAGATTCCGGGCCCTCCCCAAAGCTAAAATTTGGCCCCTCGGCCCAGTTTGCGGGAAAATTAAGTCCAAAACTTTGCCCCACGGGCTGGTTTTGCCATTTTGTTCCCCCCTTTCCATAGTCTACGTTTTCAGTTAGTCTGAATTTGCAGTATACTCCCCTCTTTTTTTTAATGAAACTGCTTTCGGGCCTCCCTTTTTCAAAAAAGAGCTGCCCCTGCCTTTCTCATTAGGAAAAAATTTTTATCTGCCACCCCTTTTAATTAGGAGTTTCATTTGCCCCCCAAAATTTAAAAGGAGCGGGGCATCTGCCATTTTTTGATAAGGGTAGTTTTAAAAGCGTTTTTTACGACAAAGTTGAAATCGGGCCGGTTTTTAGGGTTTGTTTCGAAATTTCCAGTTTCATGCGAAAAATTTGGGTTTTAAAATCTGTCCCAATCATCTTTTAAAGATCGGCCTTTTTGGGCGTTCCTGTAATTTTGGGGGGCCAGCAAATCGTTTTAAGAATAGGAAAAGGGTTGAGTTGTGGGGCGCAAACGTCAGGGAGGGGAATGTGTAGGGTTGCGTTTGGGCTGGAAAAAATCCCCCATGCCCTCTTTTTTCATAGAAAGCTTTTTCCTTTTTCGCCTCGTGTCTCTCAGCGTTCATAGGGTTGGACCGGCGCTCTGCCTGGGGCCCAAAACGGGCTCAGCAAAAATTAGTCTTTTTCCCACAGAGAATCCTTTAAATATTAGCTGTGACCTTTCCCACAATTTTTGGGTTTTTGAGTTTTAAAGTTTTTTGTAGTTAGTTGGGGAATTTTTAAAAAGCAGAAAATCAAACGCTGAAAATTTCCCTGGGCCCGGGGGGGAGCGGGGGGGGGGGGGGGGGGGTGGGCCCCCCGGGGGGCCCGGCACAGCCCAACCCTCTATTTTTTAAAAAAACCACGGGGATAATGTTCCCCGGGGGAAAATTATTTGTAGCCCAAGGGTAGTGGAATATCTTTATTTTTTAAACTTTTTGGTTTATTGAAATATTTTCCCGGGAAATTTTGGGCACCCGGGAACTTATATTGGATACACTTCAATTTTTTGAAAATGCGGGGTTCTTTGTTAGTGCAAAAAAAACCCCCAACCTTTTATTATCAGTATCCCTTTTTCAGATAGGGGGCCCTTTTCCCAATTTTTTCCCACTTTTACCCCTGGGGATGTTGATTATCCCCCTTGCTTTTTAAATTTTAAAATCCAACCCAATTCTTGTATTTCGGGCACAGGTTGTTTTTTCCCAAAAAATTTCCCTTTTGGTATCTTTTATGAAAACATCACAGTTCCCATGTTTTTTGACTTTTGCGCCCCAGCTTTTTTTTATTGCCCCGCTTTTTTAAATCTTAAAACCCCAATTTTCTAATTCCCCAACAGGTGAATTAAAAAGGGGGAAAGAAAAAATCCCCTTTTTATTATAAAAAAACAAAAACATTTTCGTTTTTTTTGGGCCCCATTTGCCCCCCCCAGCTTTGTTCTTTGACCCCGCATTACGTAAATTTTTTAAAAAGAAATTCTTTTCCCACAGGTAAATTTTTGAAAGGTGCAAAAAATCCCGTTTATTATTTAAAAAACAAATAAAGTTACGTTTTTTTTGGGCATTTGCACACCCCAGCATTTTTTCATTGACGCCACCCATCTCCCGTAAATTTTTAAAACAGCAATTCTATTTTACCACGGTGAATTGAAAGGTGCAAAAAATTGTTTTTTTTAACCCAAAACATAAACATTTAGTTTTTTTTTTTTGGATTTTTGGCAACCCCAGCATTGTTCATTGAAGCGGGCTTTTCTACGAAAATTTCTTAAAACAGAAATTTTCTATTTTCCCAAACAGGTGAAAAAAAGGGTGCAAAAAAATACCTTTTTTATTAATAAAATTTTTAACCAGAAAAGTTTTTTTTGGGAAATTTTTTCCCCAGTCCGATTTTTTGATGGGGCCCCCTTGCATTTAAAATTTTAAAACCGCTAATTTTTGGTTTTGTTTAGAGGGATTTGGGGAATTTAGTGTGTTTTGGGCCGTTTTTTTAAAAAGAGATTTCCCAAAACTATTCCAAAATTTTCTCAAATTTTTATTTTTTAAACAGGGAGCAAAAATTTTCCCGGTGGTAAGCGAGCAAGGGGGGGGTAGCTTGGAGGTAGAGGTCAAGAGGGGGGGCCCCTTCCAGGGCGGGCCCGCCAACACGAAAGCCAGGGTTTGTCATTTGGGGGCCCTTTCGGCCCTTGTCTTCGCTTGGGGCCCGGGCCCCTGTGAATTTTAAAGGAACAAACATCGTCCCCAAATTTGTCCTTCAGGGGTTAATGCAACCAAATTAGCAGTATTACCCCCCTTTTCCTCGCAGTAGGGGCCACAAAGGGTCGTCATAAAAGAAAAAAATCAGCACCCTTTCCAAACGGGGAAGCAGCCCAAATGTAACTGTGTCCCCAACCAAACTGTGAAAAAATCCATTGCCCAGGGGGGACCTTTTGATGAAAAAATGCCGTTTGGGGGTCAGAAGGAATTTTAAAAAGATCAGGGATGATTTAGTCTGCTGACGCCATTTTACTGATGCCTCAGAGGAGGTGAAGGAACCCGGGTCAATCGGCAAAAACCGGGGGGGGTCGGATCGCCTTCCCGGTCCCCCTTGCTTGAAAGCCCCAGCTTTGGATGCAGAAAAGGAAGGACGCCCAAAGGGTCCCCTTGTTGATGTTTGAGTTGATGACGACTTTGCGGAAATCCATCCTGGTCTTTTCCGAATTTTTGCTTCCCGAGCGCTTCTCAGGGGGGGAAGAGGGGGGAAAGCAAAGGGGGGTAGTGTCAAAAAGGGCCCCGCCATCAAAAAGGGAGGGGCCGGTCGCAGAAGTCCCTTGATATTTTTCCGCCGCCACGGTCAGCGAAAAACCCCCCTCCTGTTTTTCGCCTCTAAAAAGTTAAAGGGACCTCTCAAGCCGGGGCCCTTTTTATTTGAGCAACCCTCTGATTACCAGCGATGTCTTTATCCCCCGCCTTTGCCGAAAACGCAAAAGTAGAGGCAAAAACCCTTTTGGGTGGTTAACCACCCCCCAAACATGTTGTAAATGCAGCAAAATGCATGATTTGAAAAGGGAAAGGGAAAACCCCGGGCCCCAAAAAAGGCCAAAAGGGCCCGCCGGGCCCCCCAATCACGGGTCACACCCTTGTTTTCCCCCTCCCTCCTCCGCCACCCCCAAGCTTCCAGCTCCCCAAATGTCTCCCGGGGCCCATGATGGGGGACAGCCTCCCGCTTCACCCTCCCCCCGTCGCCCGATTTTACCCCGCACCACCAGAAAAACCCATCCTCCCCCCTTCCCCCTTCCCCGCCGGTTTAAAGCCTCCCACGCCTTTTCACCCGGAAACAGTCTAGCAGCCACCCCTTTGTCTTCCGGGGTTTGGGGAAAAGGGAAAAAAATCCCTTTTTTATCCCAAAACCACCCCCAAAAGCCAAAAAGCCTAAATTGTCGGTTTTTGAAAAGGTTTTGGCCTTGGAAATTTGGGCCTTTCCGCGGGTTTGGAAACAGGGGGTTTCCGCCACGTCATACCCCCTCGCCTGTCCCCCCAAAAACCAGTTTTCCAAGCAGGCATTTCTTTGCCGAAAACCCGTCCCTGCCCTGGAAACCCAAGTGTCTTCTAAAAAATTTCAAGGGTTTTGGTCGGGGAACCCTGTGTCCGGAAAAGCCCCATTTCACCCCCGGGCACAGGACTAGAAAGCACGGCCCAAAGGCCGCTATATTTTTTGGGGGACAACTCACGGGGGTAAAGGCGGGGTTTGGGATGTTCTGGGGTGACGGGGGGGCTCTAAAGGTCGGCGCACCCCTTTTCAAAACCGCAGGGATGGGCAGGGCTCTTTCCCCCAGGCCCCTTTTGGGGGGCATCCCGTCCCCGGGGAACCGGGCCGGTTAAAATTTTTTAATCTGCCTTGGGGGACAGTCCAAACAGGTCGGGAAAGCTTTTGGACGGCTCTAAGAACGGGGGGAACCGACCCAGGCTGGGTGACAGAACTTTTTGCCAGGAAAGGGTTTTTGGTGTGCGTTTAAGGGCAAATTTCTGTTTGGCCCCCCCTTAAGATCGGTGGGTGGGAAAAACCCCTTGCCTGGAAATTTGTCATGTCCTTAAAAATCCAAAAAATTTCCAAAGACCCTTCCCGGGTCGGGGGACTCCTGCGGGAAAAATTTTTCAAAGGTTTGGGATTTGGGTTTCCCGCCGTGTTAATAGATAAAGGACGCCAGCCTGGGCTCTCCCCGCCCCCATTTTAACTCGGGGGCCGGGGTCATGTGTGGCCCGGACGGGTTATAGTCAATGCCCAGTAAAAACAAAAAATGGGGGTTAAATAGACTCCTTTTTCCGGGCATTTTTTTTAAATGTGGGGGTTTCATGGGGGTTTTGGGGGGCTCTGCTGTGGAAAAGGGCCCAGGGATTTTTCCAAGTGCCCGGGTTCAAGAAAGTTGGGGTTTTCCAAATAAAATGCCTTCTGGTTTTTTTTATTTGTGGGTGGGGGCGGGTTTTAAAAGGGTCGGGCTGTGGCCCCCGACGGGGATAGTGAATGGTCTGTGACTTTTTTTCTGTGACTTTTATAATCCTAAGTGTGTTGCCTAAGATGTAGCACGTATCCATTTGACTGTTGTGGATGTTAATTTCAGCTTCTCCAGCCTTGTTTGGGTGTAATAATGAAGGTGTTGTTGCTCTCCCATAGACTTTAATGGTCATCGCTCATAATCGACGCTCACTATCGAAAAACCTTATCGATAGCGGCCGACTATCGACTATCGATCGATCTCGATAGCCAATGCAATCGCTCAACACTAATAAGGAGCAATATCTACCACCTCACTAATAAAGAGCAGCATCTGACATCTCACTAATAAAGACCAACATCTACCATCACACTAAGAGAGCAGCATCTACCATCTCACTAATAGAGAGCAGCATCTGCCATCTCATTAATAAAGAGCAGCATCTGCCATCTCACTAATAAAGAGCAGCATCTGCCATCTCACTAATAAAGAGCAGCATCTGCCATCTCACTAATAAAGAGCAGCATCTACCATCTCACTAATAGAGAGCAGCACCTGCCATCTTCTTTAATAGAGAGCAGCATCGGCCATCTCATTATTAAAGAGCAGCTTCTACCATCTTATCTATATAGAGCAGCTTTCTGCCACCCTAAATTTATAAAAAACAGCATTCTGCCATCTCAAAATGAGAGCAACTTACCTTAACTAATAGAGGGGCAGCTTCTACCATCTCACTAATAGAGAGCAGCATCTGCCATCTTCTTTAATAGAGAGCAGCATTGGCCATCTCACTATTCAGGAGCAGCTTCTACCATCTTATTAATATAGAGCAGCATCTGCCATCTCACTAATAAAGAGCAGCATCTGCCATCTTCTTTAATAGAGAGCAGCATCGGCCATCTCATTATTAAAGAGCAGCTTCTACCATCTTATCTATATAGAGCAGCATCTGCCATCTCAATAATAAAAAACAGCATCTGCCATCTCACTAATAGACAGCAGCTTCTACCATCTCACTAATAGAGAGCAGCTTCTACCATCTCACTAATAGAGAGCAGCATCTGCCATCTTCTTTAATAGAGAGCAGCATCTGCCATCTTCTTTAATAGAGAGCAGCATCTGCCATCTTCTTTAATAGAGAGCAGCATCCGCCATCTCATTATTCAGGAGCAGCTTCTACCATCTTATTAATATAGAGCAGCATCTGCCATCTCACTAATAAAGAGCAGCATCTACCATCTCACTAATAAGCAGAATTAACTGCATTTTTTATCCAACTGTATACAACTGCATTTGTCGTGTCTTGGTTGTACAGCTGCTTCTGACACCTCATTGAAATTCTTGCATCTGTCACCTCGCTGAACACCTGCCTCTGACATCTCATTGTGAACAGTTGCATCTGCCATCTCACTGAGTACAACGGCATCTACCGTCTCACTGCGGAAAACTTACAGTCGACTTCCTACTGCTAAACAGATGCTTCTGCCGTCTCATTGTGGAACAGCTACATCTGCTGTTTTACTGTTAATTACCTTCACCCACTGTCCTACTGTTGAAACTGCCCTGCATCTATTATCTACGTGCACTCCCTTTTTACTCTGATCAACACTTTTCCCACCTACGTTGAACTGCCCCTTCTGTTTTTCTCACTGTTAAAAGTTTCACTTTATTCTCTGAGTACAGCTGCCCGGCCCTCACTTTTCA
>JAODAL010031161.1:0-48836 GCA_025379985.1 Phyllomedusa bahiana | reverse complement strand
CTATGACTTTTCGGGCAACATTCCCCTTTTCTTTTTTTTGGTCGTTTTGCCCTCTTAAGTCCCTGGGGAATTTTATAGTAAAGCGATTTAAGAGGGGCGGCAGTCAGTGGTGTCTACTAAAACAACATTGTAAAAGCCCAAAACCCAAAGCCCCCTCTGCATTTTTAAAGATGGCACAACGTTTACAGCACCCTGAGGCTCTTCAGCTGGAAATATCTGTTTTTTTTAAGTGATTCATCCGAAAAAGGGGAAAAAGTTTTTTTTTTGCCAGAAATTCGGGAAGTGCAAAACAATTTTCGGGAAATTCGCCCATTTCGTTTTACACTGGGGGGAAAATTTTAATTTACTGTGTTAATTAGGAGGCGGCTGGGAGCAAAAGTTACTAGTAAACCTAATCAAACATTTTCCCTCGTGTGCTGGTCTGAGCATGTAGACAGTGAGGACCAGAAACTGTTTACAAATCTATTCCTAGCTTTTCCTGCACATTTGGGTATCTCCCACGAAAAATCTAACCAATTGTGACTTGCCCCCGAAAGATGAAAGAAACCCCCCTTTCCTCAATACTGAAGGAAATCATCTGTTTACTAATTAAATGTATTTGAGGAAAGTCTTATATTTTCATCTACGAAAATTTTTGTTTTTATGGGGAGGTAATGGGTCTTTTTTAAACCCCTTTTTTTTTTTTTTTTTTAAAAGGGGCCAATTTTTTTGAATTAGGTTATGCCACTGGAGCAATATTTCAGGACAGTCCTTGACATACAGTGTAGCTCTAAGGACAGTGTGAGATAAAGTGTGTAAAGGGCTTAAAATGAGACACTTTAGATTAATATAAATAGTATATTAGAAGCTTCCAGTATTTAGTCATTATCAAGTGTTGTCTGTTCTATAATGGGATAAGGGCAGTTAAACTCTAGATGTTAAATGGGTAATAAATTCAACAATTTAAGGAGTAATGTTTCTCATTAGGGAGAGGCACCATGTTGGTCTATGGAGATTTATACACCATTAGTTTCTTTACTGAAATTTAAATATATTCTAAAGGGCTCATGGTAAATGAGCTAAGACTCCTGTAGCGCCACCTGTTTACTTTTTGAAAGTTACCTGAACAGTCACATGGTACTATGTTGTTTGTAGTAGGTACTGTATACCTCTATGTATGAAAATATACAGGTTTTCAAATTAACTTGCGAAAATGGATCCCTTGTTTGTTCAATGTAAGCGTATAATGCCATCTGGTAAGGTGTTGCTTTCTGGGCAAAGTAACATGAATTTTGGCAATGTATGGCATTACGATTTAAAGTTGAATTCTAAAAGTGAAGCTTTATTGTAGAAAAAAAGGTGTTTAATTACTTAATGGCTATAAGTTAATAAAATTGGATTATTGGAGTACCTCCCCACCAAAACCATTAATTTCTGTATTTTTACTAGCACATTACACAACAATGTAATGGGAATGTCACTTGTTTATGTGAGCATGAGGACTCGCCTACAAGATGCTTATGTAACTGCACCTTCACCAATACATTTCGACCACAAGGTTCCCTAATACCCCCCCCCGATAAGGAAAACATTTGGCAAAGACAAAGTTCACAAAAAAATAAAAAAACATAACTTTAGTCCCCCATTTACTTATTTCAACCAGGCCTCTTCTATAGACAAGCAAAATGGGTTGGGAACAAACAAATTAAAACTTTTCGCCCATGTTCTTGCACAGTTCTTTATACTTTACTTTTCCTCTCCTCTTTACAGTGGTACAACATGTTTCTATGTGGTCAGTAGGCTTTATCCAACAAAAGATAAAAAAATAAAACCTTTTACTTTACCACCACTCAGTGGCAGCTTTATATGTCTGTGCATGCAAACATGCATGTAACACATGGAGAAATGCATGCATATATATACTGTATGATGCCTGGCACTGTGGGGAACCCTCGACTAGTCTCTGAGTCGCATCTCAAATATGACAAGTGCTGATGTGAACAGTGACCTACATAGAATTACAAAACTAAACTAAAAAAAAAAAAAAAATCATTCCACATGAGGTGTCAAGATGTCACTTTTTTATGTGTAGTTTTCTAAAGGCCTGCTGGGAAATTGAGTTCGTATCTTGGTGGATTAAGCAAATAAGCCATTGTTAAATGTCAGTTTCAGATCTCTTATATTTGTTTTGAAACATAGCGCTGTCTTTTATATTTCTTTTTTGATGATTCCACAAATCCCAATATATGCACATATCACAGGACGACATGCAAGGGATAAGCAGCAGAAATCCACGAAGAGCAGGTCAACACTCTAGGGCAAAGGCAATCATGTATATGGTAAACAACAAAATAGCAAAGCCATTAAAATGTTGATGCACACTGTGCACTGTTTGTCTTTTCTAGGAGCCGTTACCAGGACAGTGAAAGGTGTATATTAAAACATCAGCAGGATGCTCACATGAGACATGTAAACCTAATAACTTACATTTATTTGTTTTATAGTGGATTGCTTTTAGTTGAACTTACATCTCCACATGAGTTTTTAGTTTTGTTTGTTTAGTGTAAAATCTAATTTTCCATTATTTTAATGGTTTTCTATAAATTACTGGATAAATATAGATACATACGAGGGGCGTTCATTAAAGATTTCCCCTGACCCACATCCTGAGGACTGAGAGCAATGAAACTTGGCACAGTTATTAGTCCTTCTCTACATAGGTGATACCTAGGGACACTCACTTCTCCCATCTCTTTAATCAACTGTAAACACTACACTTGTAGAAGTCCACAGGTTGCTCCAAAAGCCACCCTTGTGACTTTGGAAATCAGAGTCTCATCATTTGGAAAATGCTTGCCCTTCAAAAATAACTTCATTATTGGAAAGACGTGGAAGTGCGAGGTCGGGCGAATAAAGGAGATGCAGTAGAATTTCAAAGCCACAGGTGCTTGCTTTCAGTTGGGCAACATGTGAGTTGTGAACTGGTACATTGTCTTACAGACAGGGACGCCATAAAGGCAGTACAGGGGGAACTGCTATACAGGGGCCGATGAAACAAGGGGGCCCGCTGCAAGCAGGCACTCTTTTTTCATAAGTAGTCAGCCTGGACATGGGCCCCGCGGCACTGCTGATCATCCGCAGGGGCCCGTGTGGCTCAGCGTGTGAGGCGGGGGGGCCAGGCTCCAATTCACAGGAGTGAGTGCTCTTTCCATTACTACAGCTGCAGCAGCAGCGTCTCACTTCCTTCCAGTTCTGGAGCCTGAGATCAGAGTGGGGCCCTCCTTTCTCTCTGCCTGTGGGCAGGGCTTCAGTGACTCCTGCTGGCAGAGAGAGAGAGGAGGGGCCGACTCCAACCACAGCCTCCAGAACTGGAAGGAAGTGAGAGACGCTACTGCTGCTACAGCTGAAGTAATGAAAAGAGCACTAACTCCTGTGAATCAGAGCCCCCCCTCCTCACACGCTAAGATACTGTGGGGCACCAGTGTATGTACTTGCCATATACAGATACTTATATGCGTTTTATTCCTTTATATATAAGTTTGCACAAACACTTTCTGTACAGCAATCTTTTCATCAACACTTTTATAATTGAGTAATCTTTTAGGTGAAAAATATATGTCAGTCCAACCTTAGTGTCTTGAATCGGCTTTCAATAGCCTGAGGCCCGTTGTAGCTCCGAGCGTGCAGTCTCCATTACCCTCCTGCTCGTTAGCACCTTGCAGGGACATTGAAAGAATAAGGAACATTGAAAGGATAATGGAAAATCCAACAAGTTGCCGTTTTAAATGAGTAATTGGTGATTTGAAATAAAAAAGTGACGACGGATAACTGTTAATGGTGGATACTGTGGGGCACCACTGAAGCCCCCCCCCCTCTGCCCCAGCGACCCCCTAAGGCTGGGCGGTGCTGTGTCTGAGGCTGGGGGTGCTGTATCTGAGCCAAGAGGTGCTGTATCTGAGGCTGGGGTGTTGTATCTGAGGCTGGGGGTGTTGTATCTGAGGCTGGGTGCTGTGTCGGAGGCTGGGGGGCGGTGTCTGAGGCTGGAGGTGCTGTATCTGAGGCTACAGGTGTTGAATCAGAGGTTGGGGGTGATGTGTCTGAGGCTGGAGGTGTATCTGAGGCTGGGGTGTTGTATCTGAGGCTGGCGGTGCTGTGTCTGAGGCTGGGGGTGCGGTGTCTGAGGCTGGAGGTGATGTATCTGAGGCTACAGGTGTTGTATCAGAGGCTGAGGGTGCTATGTCTAAGGCTGGAGGTGCTGTGTCTGAGGCTGGGGTGCTGTGTCTGAGGCGGGGGGTGCTGTATCTGAGGCTGGGGGTGCTGTGTCTGAGGCTGGGGTTGCTGTATCCTATCCTGGGGGTGTGTTGTATCTGAGGCTACAGGTGCTGTATCTGAGGCTACAGGTGTTGTATCAGGGGCTGGGGGTGCTGTGTCTGATGCTAGGCTGGAGGTGCTGTATCTGAGTGGGAGCGGGGGGATGTTGGTGGGGTGGAGTTGGCAGAAGGTGGGGTTGTCGTGGGGGGGCCCAGATGCTTCAGCTTTATGGAGCCCTGAAATTTTCTGATGGCGGCCGTGCTTGCAGAAGGCAGACACCTTTGGTAAGCGTGCCATACATCTTGGTTTTGATGGCCTTCTGCAATTTCAGCAGGAGTTAAGCATAGTATGCCCCAGTGATCGTGGTACCCTTTGCTAAGAAATCTATCAATATTACTTCTTGCTGGTCCCAAATACTGTGAGCATGACCTTGCCTGCCGAGGGTTGGGCATAGGCCTTCTTTGGAGGTGGTGAGTCGTGCTTCCATTGCATCGACTGGACGTTAGTCTCAGGATCCCAGTTATGGACCCAGCTTTCATCCTGTGTGATCTGTCTGTTGAAAAAATCCTCCTGGTTTCCATGGCATATCGTCAATAGAGCCTGAGAGCATTCAACTCGTTCCTGCTTCTGGAAACGTGTGAGCAGCCAAGGAACCCAGCGAATGGTTACCTTATACATGTGAAGATGATCTTTGATGATATTTTTCCATGCACCCCACACTAATCTTGATATTTTGGGCTAGGTGGGGAATGGTTACACTGCGATTTACCAAAATTGCGACCTCCACTTGCTGGATGATGTGTTCATCAATAGCAGAGAGGGGTGGTCCTGGACTTGGAGCTGTTTGCACCAAAGTCCGACCACATTTGAATTGACGATGCCAGTTCTTGATTACATTATATGATGAGGAATCATCACCATAGGCTTCTTTTATCTCATTGAACATCTCCTTTGGTGTGCGGCCTTTCAAGTAAAGGAACTTACTTTCTGTAATCCACTGGGTCCATTACCAAACCTCACACCACTTCAGTACCTGTAAAATCAAGACCGTTATCAGTCCTGAGTTGCAAATTGGCAGGTAACCTATAGAGACTGATATCATTACACTCGTGCAGTTTCAGCATTCTGTGATAAATAGAAGTGGATCAGGGGAAATCTTTAATGTACGCCCCTGGTAAATGCATAGATTTCAGATGAATAGATATGCTTTTAATAGCCGTGACCCAGAAACACTAGCTAGTTACAGTGTTTATTATTTAATATCTCCCTTAACCTTCATCCTACCAACTGGGGTTCATTCGGACCCCATGCGTATTACGTCTTGGACTACTCTGGGGCTGCTCTTGGGCTATTTTGCTTGATGTTCAGGCATTTTAGAAGTTTTCTAGACCCTCTTACGCCATGTGTGTGGTTTATTTTTCCAGTCAGACTTTAGATAGAAATTTAAATAAAGTTCTTCATCTGGGGTCCAAAAAGACCCCAAGCTGAATATTGTTCACCTGTTCCTTTGTAGCTGTGTTGGACACGCACTGTTGCTGTTCACACTCTATAAGTAGTAAAGTTTATTATTTGAAATGTTTTTCACTGATTCTTGGCCAAAAAAGTCAATTTGCCCACTGCATAGTGTGATACAAATTGTTTGCGATGAGTGCCAGGAAGCACAATGACACTGAGACGCACTTTACATTGAAACAGTACATTAGGCCTAAAGCTAGCACAACTGAATTGTTTGGGAACCTTAATTAAAAGTCTACAATGTCGCTTAATTAGTTTATATTAGCTAATTTTATGACTATTTCAGCAGAATTCAGTAATTAGGAAGCCTGTCATGTTGGTTTAAATAGTTATTGATGACATTCTTTATATCAGAATGCAAATAAATTGACAAAACAGACAGATCGGTCTTTTCGGACCCCAGCTAGTAAATAACATATAGTAGAAATGTTGGTAGGATGAGGGTTAGTGGAAATGAGCAAAAATCAATATATTAAACATACTGTACATATGCAATGAGTGATATTTTAGTGTGAGCATTAATTACTTCACTGTGGTTTGTAGAAGTAAAAAATGCTTTCTTTTTCCTCAGGACAGGCCATCAATATTAGGACATATGGGTTCAACTCCTAGAACTCTCTCTGATCAAAGAAGTCATGGTGCTTTTGTTAGCACTTCTGCCTCCTCAATTTATATATGTACTCTACTTGCTGTACCCTTATTAGCAGCTATACAATATACTGCAGCACTTTCCTATTCCTGCAAACAGGACAGCAGGGTAGAAACCAGTTGATAAAGAAGTTTTCTCACCATGCTTTTTTACAGAGCCACAGACCGATTCAGACTAATACTTCCTAGTTAGGCTGAAGGTGGTTGTATAGCAATGATTAGCATATCATCTCTATGGGGTACCTCATATGGAGAGGCATGCACTTTCTCCAGATCTAAACCCCCTTAAAAACATATGAGATCAGCTGAGTTGCCATGTAGAAGCTCGTCACTTTGTACCTCTGAACCTCAATGACCAGAGGGGTGACCTTCAAGAAGAGTGGGATGTCATGCCTCAGCAGTCAATTTATTCTCTGTTTGTGGGGTTTTCTGTGTCAAAACCAGGGTGTCTATTTCTGAGCCATACACGCCTGAAATCCATCACGTTCATTCTGTAGGGTATTTTCTTCTGTGCCCAAGAGTCAATTTATCCTCTGTTTGTGGGGTATTTTGAGTCAAATCCAGGGTGTGTATTTCTTCCCCATACACTCCTGAAATCCATCATGGTTATTCTGTAGGGTATTTTATTCTGTGGCCAAGAGTCAATTTATCCTCTGTTTGTGGGGTATTCTGAGACAAATCATGGGTGTGTAGTTCTACCCCAGAAACGCCTGAAATCCATCATGGTTATTCTGTAGGGTATTATATTCTGTGTCCAAGAGTCAATTTATTCTCTGTTTTTGGGGTATTCGGAGACAAATCAAGGATGTGTAGTTCTGCCCCATACACGCCTGAAATCCATCACGGTTATTCTGTAGGGTATTTTATTCTTTAGTCAAGAGTCAATTTATCCTCTGTTTGTGGAGTATTCGGAGACAAATCAAGGGTGTGTAGTTCTGCACCAGAAATGCCTGAAATCCATCAAGTTCATTCTATAGGGTATTTTATTCTGTGCCCAAAAGGTAGTTTATCCAGTGTTGTGGGGAATTCTGTGTCAATTCCAATGTGTGTATTTGTCATATACACACATCTTCATTAAACAGTTTGTTGTATTGTAAATTTTTGTTCAAACAGTATGTCAGAAAGAAAGGTGGCAGGCCCTTCACATGCGAGTGGCAGTGGCAGAAATGTTCGTGGAGCCGGCAGAGGTTGCAGCACAGTAAGAAGAAGTCGCAGCAGGGGTGACTCGGCGAGGCCAGAGCTACTGGTGTCATCTAGCGACTGTGTGTTGACCAGCAACCAAATGGTTCCTCAATGGTTGACTAGGTCATCCACTTCCTCCTAGATGAAATCTGAAAACCCCAGCCAAGAGTCGGGGGGTTTGTCAGACGCAACCCTTAGTTGGCATGGCCTGAGAGCAAGTCAAGGGCCCTCCCCTGTCCTCAACCTGCTCCTTTCCCGTTCGGTTCCCTCAGCCAGAGAACTACTATGTGGTCTGAGCTCTGCGCCACTATACAGCGAGGACGAACTATTTCAGGACAGTCAGCAGCTACTTGGCAGTAAAGAGGTGGGGTAGACATCCACTGCTTCTTGCAGTAGGCGGGCAAGTAGTGATGTGAGTGGCATGGGGGGTTATGTTGCGAGCTGTCAGGTTCTGTACACGGAGATTGTTGAGGAGGACAGAAATGATGGGCAAACACTTATCGATGACGAAGTAGCCGATCGCACTTGGGAGCCAGGTGAAACAAGAGCTTCATCATCATCGTTGGGAGAATAGGGCGGCAGTTTGCGCGTCAGGCAATGGCGCAACCAGCAAGTCAGTAGTGTGGCTGGGAGTCAGCAGGGTGGCAACAGTGCGAGGTCGGAAGCCAAACGGCCACGGGGTAGACCACCCGCTTCGCAGGTCCCTTCCGGCCCAGAAAGTAGCGCCGCAGGGTCTCACCGATGCAGAGGAAGTAGCAGTCAGTCAGTGCAGAGCGTTGGTGGTAAATTCACCTACTCGGCAGTATGGCAGTTTTTTGCCAAGACAATGGAGGAGGTGAACATGGCTATATGTAGAATCTGCGGGCAGAAAGTGAAGCGTGGCCAGGGACCTAACATTGGCACCACGGCCCTACATCAACATATGCAGTGTCACCATACAGTGGCCTGGGAGAAACGTGTCTCAGATGTGGTGGTCCATCCTGCCGCAGCAAAAGCAGCAGCACCTAGTGGTACGCATGCCATTTCAGGCAATCAAGGCTCCACCACCTCTGCAGAAGGGAGCTGTAAGTTTTTCCCATCATCTACTATTCCAGAAGCTCTTGCTCCACCCCACTCATGGTGCCATCAGACTTACACCCAGGCGATTTCCCAGAGACAGCAGTATGCGTCCAACCATCCTAAGGTGCAGAAGCTGACTGTGCTCCTGTCCAAGTTGGTGGTACTGCAGTCCCTCCCTTTCCAAGGGGTAGACTCTGCACAGTTCAGAGAACTAATGGCTTGTGCCGAGCCAAGGTGGAGCGTCCCAAGCCATCATTTATTTTCGAAAAAAGCAGTACCAGCCCTGCACAAATATGTATAAGAAAAGTTGGGCCAGTCCTTGAGCCTGTTGGTGTTTTCCAGTGTGCACGGCAGTGTGGACTTGTGGAGCTATAACTACCGTCAGGGACAGAACATGTCATTTACGGCCCACTGTGTAAATGTGATTCCTGCCCAGCCAGACCAGCAACTTGGACAGGAGATGCCGCTTTCTCCTCTACATTGTCAAACTGCTGATTCTGCGCCAATGTCTGCCTCCAACTCCTCCACCACTTCAGTCTCCAGAAGTCTTAGTGCTCCTCCATCATACCACATGAGCAGGGAACGGCGGTGTCACGCAGTTCTACACCTGGTTTGCCTGTGTGAACAAAGTCACACAGGGGAGTAACTGCTCTGCGTCATGCAACACAAAATCGATCGGTGGCTTTCTCAGCGACAGCTGTGCCAAGGAGGGCTGAGCCATGCTCCCTGCATGGCACGCATGTTCAATCTGGTTTTCAAATGGTTCCTCAAGTCTTCCACCCATCTGCAAGACATTCTAAAAATGACTAGGAAACATTGAATGCACTCCAGCCATTCCTACAGCGCCAAGCACACCCTCATTGAGCAGCAGCAGCAGAACCGCCTCCCCCAACATAGGCTGATATGCAATGTTTCCACCCATTGGAATTCCAGCCTCCATAGATTGGAGCGACTCTATGAACAGAGAAAGGCCATTAATGATTTCTTGATGATCCAAGCGGACAGGAGTACCGCCCCTGTGTAGTTTTGATGTCAGCCAGTGGCAGCTCATGTGTGACACCTGCCGTTTGCTCAGGCTCTTTGAGGAGACCACGTTATTTGTTAGTCGCCAGGACTGCGGGATGAATAACGTCATTCCACTGCTTCATGTCCTGGAACAGATGCTGCAAAATCTCTCTGGTCAGGGGACCGGAGATGTGGCGAATACATCTCATGGCCACATGAGTCCGGTGGGGGCTGAATTGGAGGAGGAGGACATTGGAGCACAAGCAGTGTCTGGCGAAATGAGTGTTTTTTCTACCTAGGTGAATGGAGAGCTGGAGCAGAAGCAGCCAGAGGAGGTAAAGGGAGATGAGGAAGACGAGGTAGATGACCCAGACACAACATGGCAGTATGCAGTGGAGATGGAGACAGGGAGTCCCTCAGAGTCACTTGCGCAGATGGCCTGCTGCATGCTGATTTGCCTGGCTAGTGACAGTCGAACAATCACCATCAAAATTGAGCCTTTTTTTTACCTGCTGAGAGGGAGGACAAACTCAAGTACTATAGAGAAATCCTAGGTAGTCAGTTGGCCACTGCCTATCTGCTCCATCGTCCATCCACTGGCACATCTGACCGGGGGGGTTCCTCATCGCTCACGTACCACTGTCACAGCTGCTGTGGGGAGGTGGGGATTAAGAGCAGTAAAGTTGCAACCTGAGTCTGGAGTCGTTGATGAGCTGTTTTCTTCACCCGCATAGAGAGGAAGGTACTCACCAGAAGCAGCAACTTGAGCAGACCATGAACAAGAAGTTGGTTGCATAATTGGACAACAATCTGAAACCCCACATAGAAGATCCGCTGGACTACTGGGCAGCCAAACAGGATTTGTGGCCACAACTTGCTGAGTTTGCACTGGAGAAGATGTCCTGCCCGGCTAGTAGTGTGGCATCAGAGGGGTTGTTCAGTGCGGCAGGAGCCATAGTTATCCCAAAGAAAACTCGCTTGTCCACCGAAATGTGGAGAGACTCACCTGTGTCAAGATGAATCAGGCGTGGATCGCCCAGGATTTCCACACACCAATGCCTGATGCATCAGATCAGCCGTGACGCCTCATCAAAACTTTGAAAAAATGAATCTAGATTCTTCTGGCTACCTGCCTCAGCTGCTATTCTGATGCTGCCACCCGCCTGATGCCACACATCTGCTACCAGCTGCTCCATCTACCACTCATCATCTTTACCAGGGACTGATATTGCCACCCACCTCCCCAATCTTCAGTAGGCCATTATGCAGACTTCTGATGCTGCCGCATCTCTACCTCCTCAATCTGTCATTGTGCCACTCTCCAGCCTGATGCTTCTGCTGCAGCTGTTTCTGCCGCCACCTCCACGCTGTGTCCTTGTGCCACTCTGTGGCCTACTCATTTTGCTGCCACCTCCTCAATTTGTCATTGTGCCACTCTCCGACCTCATGCTGCTGCTGTTGCTGACGCCAAGTCCATTTTGTGTCATTGTGCCACTCTGTGGCCTACTCATGCTGCTGCCACCTCCTCATTCTGTCATTGTGCCACTCTGTGGCCAGCTCATGTTACTGCTCCCTCCACAATCTGTCATTGTGCCACTCTGTGGCCTACTCATTCTGCTGCCACCTCCGAAACCTGTCATTCTGCCACTCTGTGGCCTACTCATGCTGGCGCCACCTCCAAAATTTGTCATTGTGCCACTCTGTGGCCTACTCATGCTGCCGCCACATCCACATTCTTGCATTGTGCCACTCTGTGGCCTACTCAGGCTGCTGCCAACTGACACTCTCTCACTCGACTGCCCTGTGGTTTCCTAATACTGTTTCCACCCTCCAACACTCTATGACGTTGCCACTATGTTTGGTTTTCCCCTTCTTTTCATCTGTCAGAAGGAATGAAAAGAAGAAACACAACCGATTGTGTCTTCGAAGAAGCCGTAAGGCCATTATGACATGGTCCTTGGTTTGCTGCAGGATTGTCTGATGATTCGGTCGCCAAATGCACGAGTGGATCCATAACACAGAAGTCATGCAAATATCCCATTTACTTGTCATCTCTGTTTTGGATCAACTCTTTCTTTTTGGCTTTAGCAATGCTGATGGATTATTGACCGATTGAAAGCGGACACTGATGAATCAAAGGAAGGGCAAAATGATCAGTGACGTCAACGCAAAATTACTGCTGACTTCCTTTCCACTCTTTTGGAGGGGGGGGGGGGGGTTCTACATTTATCCGCGTTTAACAGGACAGGTTCTGTTATAATCTGTGGAATCTTCTGATGACTGTGTAAAAGGAGTGCGCTCTTTGATGCTATAGTGGGATCTTGGCCCTCAGCTCGGTTCTTTCCAGCTGGTGCTGACATTACCCTGTCAGGCTGCATTCCCACTTCAGTTATTTGGTCAGTTTTGCCCCCATAACTTCCCAGATAAGGGAAGTGTGAAGCGATTCTAAAAACTGCGCCTGCCTTTTGCGTGTCATAATAAAATACAGCATTGTTTCAATACCAAACGACTCTCCCTATGCATATTTGAGCATGGCACAATGTTCTAAAACACCATACAGGCTCTTCGCAGCCAGGAAATAGCTGTTTTTAATGCGATTCAAAGCAAATAAATTCGGGTCTAAACGATTTTTTTCAAAAAATTCGGCAAATCGAATTTTTGAGAAATTCGCTCATCTCTACCAACAAGGTTAAATAGGTAAGGGTTCGACCCTTGACAATCAGCTAATTGAAAGGGCCATGGTGCCCCACCAAGCACCTCAGCCTCCTCAGTATGTACATGTTCTTGGAATTTCTGTACATTTTGTAGGTGTGATACAAGGTACTGAGCTCTATCCTAATTAACGGTAATGGAAAATGGCTGGAGAACCTTGTATTGCCAAAGACTAAAGTACAAATACACTTTTTTTTGTTTAATGAAACACTTTTATATAAGGTTGTTTTTGCCCAGTTTTGAGGATTTCCAAATATTCTGGAATTGAATGTACAAAGATATTTATGTGTAAGGAAAGGCCAATACATATGTAAAGATCCTTGTAAATCCGGATACGGATTCAGGATTCAGGATTATTTGATTCTTTAGTGACCTTGGGGCATGTAAGTTGTTAGCTGTGTTCTTGTTTCTTTTTCAAGATCAGATTTCAGGTCACTAGAGTTAACATGTAAGTATTATGCTTCATTGCTTGTAGCAATTAAGCTTCTTCTGACTACAATTTGTTTTACTATAATAATGGCTTCATCAGGGCTTCCTATTAAAAGACAAAATGTGATGCCATGCTGCTAATCAAAGGTCATTGATGACTCTTTACATTCTGTTTTGCATTTTCTATTTTACCCTAGCAAGCACATTGCTAAAGAAAAATAATGGGAGAGGCACAAGTTTTATTTATAGACCTATCCTTTTCTGTGCAAGACGCAATCTAAATCCTTAATGACCTCCACTGTCTTTTGATGGCAGGTGATGCGTGTACTCTGTCGGCAGTGACACCAAAAAAAATGTTGCTTCCTTACGAGGGAGTATGAGACTCCCAGCACCACAGCTGCACTGGAATGGAGCTACAGTTAACAGCTCCATCCCTAGAGCAGTCTTCGTGCATGGCAGGGATAGTAGACCTTTTCTGATGCTTCCTCTGGTCCAAGACCGCATCAGTAAAAGGAATTGCCCTATCTAATTGGGTCACCGAGATTCCCAGTTCCTGATGGAGCCTGGAGAATTTCTTCACAGTCAGCCCTGGAGATGCAGAATGTCCCCAAGGCTGTCTGTGTAATAAACCTGCTGTTAGAGCACACTGTGTCTTGCTCTAACAGCAGCCTGTGTCATATTGACACCATTCAAAATGTGTTAGTATACAGGAATATGCTAATACATTATAAGTCTAAAATACAGTTTAAACCAAGTTATTCCATAGTGAAATAAAAAAAAATAACAAACATATGTATTAAAAAAATTAAATAATAAAAAAAAGATTTAATATGAAAACATAATGTGCATAACTTACACAGAAAACGAAAAAAAAAACTACACATTTTAGGTATCCACTTAACCCCTTACCGCTGGAGCCAGCTATAGGCTTCCTGACAGAGCCCTGTTTTTAAAATCTGACATGTGTCACTTTATGTGAGAATAACTTTTTGACACTTTTACCTATCCAAATGATTCAGAGATGTTTTCTCATGACACATTGTGCTTTAAGTCAGTAAGAAATTTTGGTTCATACAATCCTTTTTTATTTGTGAAAAATATCAAAATATCATGACAATTTTGAAAAATTTGCTATTTTCAAAGGTCAAAATTTTCTGCATTTAGGACAAATAGTTATTCCACTGAAAGTAGTTTATAACTAGCATCTACCATATGTCTACTGTAGGTTGACATCATTTGTTATTATTTTTTTACCACATTAGAGGGCTTAGAAATTTAGTAGTAATTTTTCACATTTTCAAGAAAATTAGCAAAATAGATTTTTTTAGGGACCAGTCCAGTTCTGACCTGGCTTTGAAGGGCCTGTATGTTAGATACCACCATAAATTACCCCATCTAAGAAGCTAGACCCCTCAAGTATTTAAAAAAGTATTTAGGTAGTTTGTTACCCCTTTAGTTATTTCACGGAAATTAAAGCAAAGTGGTAGTGAAATTTTCAAAATGTAATCTACTGGAACACGGTAGATGTGACCAGGAAAATGCAACTCTTCATCAATTCCCCAGATTCTGCTGTTTTCAGAGATATCCCATATATGGCCTTAATGCACTATTTGGTTCAACCACAAGCCGCAGAATAGGAAGAGCACCTACCGGACTCTGGGGTCTCATTTTCATTAAAATTTTATTTAGGCACCATTCCAGATTTTGCAGACACCCTAAGGTGAAACCTTCCAGAAGTCAACCCATTTTGGATTCAACACCCCTCATGGATCTCATCTAGGGGTGTATTGTGCATTTTGGGTGCACAGGTTTTCCATAATTTTTTTTAAGCATTGGATCATGAAAATGGTAGGAAAAAAACACAGTTCCGCCATTGTTTTTTGGGCTTCCTTTTTACAGTGTTTGCCGTACAGGATAAATGACAGGATAACTTTACTAAGCGAGTCGTTACAATTACAATGATATAAATTTTATACAGTTTTTATGTTTTATTACCTCTACACAACAGAAATGTGTTTATAAAAAATAGCCTTTTTATGCCGTCATAGTCTGACAGCCATAACTTTTTTTTATTTTTCTGTATATGGAGCTGACTATTGCCTTGTTTTTTGCAGGATGAGTTGGTGTTTTTATTGGTACCATTATGGGGTGCATATGACGCTTTGATCACTTTTTATTAAGGTTTTTGTGAGGTATTTTGAACAAAATAAAGCAATCCTGGTAGAGTTTTTTATTTTTTACAGCGGTCACTGTGAGATATAAATGACCTGACCTGCCTTTACTCAGCAGGTCAATATGATTGCAATTTGTAATTTTTGTTTTTACTGCTTTTACACAATAAAAACACTTTTATTCAAAAGGAAGACAAGTTATTGCATCGCCATAGTCTGAGAGCCATAACTTTTTTTTCTTTTATGTGTATGGAGCTGTGTAGGGGCTTGTTTTTGCAGGATGAGTTGACATTTTTATTGGTATCATTTTTTGGGGGGACAGGGCTTTTTATTGCTTTTACATCCGAAGGCAGAGTAAAGAAAATACTGCAATCTTAGTAGTGTTTTCTATTTTTATTTTTAACAGCACTCACCGTTACTTTTAATCAATGGGTCGAGACAATTATGGCAATACCCAATTTATATAGTTTTTTTGTGGAAGCACTTTTTTTAAAAGTGTTTTTATTGTGTAAAACAATACTAATGCATCGCTGTCTTCTGATAGCCATTACTTTTTTATTTTTCCATATACAGAGATGTTTAAGGGGTTTTGTTTTGTGGGATGAACTGTTGTTTTAATTGGCACCACTTTGGTGTTTATATGAGTGTTTTATCACTATTACATTTTATGTGCTGCAGGATGAACAAAAATCATGCATTTTATGCTGTTTCCCATACTGGTTAATTAACGTGACATATTTATAGGGTAAGTCGTTCGGGCGATTGGCATTTGTAAAGGGGAAAATGGTGGTGTACATGTTTTTATTTTATTTTTAGAGTTAGTGTTTTACTTTTTTTAACTTTTTTTTTTTTACTTTATCACATTTTTTTCACTTTTCCCCCTAGGGGATTTGTAACAGATTGCTCATACAAAGGAGACCTGTACACAGCATTACTGCTGTGTACTAGTCTTCATGGTGACTGTCAATCACCATGCCCACAATGCATTGTGGGCATGGTGACGTCACCAGACAGTTTGGATGCTTCAGTAAAGCATCCAGGCTGTCGGTTGAGTGGACCAGTAGCGGCACAGAGTACCGGTACTGCGCTGATCGCAGGCAGGTGGAGCTCACTCCTCCTGCCTGCAACTTCATTATCGCAAACATGACAGGGTTAATCACCCATGACTGGAGCTCACTCTAGCTGAGGGTGACGCAGCATGATCTATGAGTATTTCACTTTCTTCCTTCAGGTAGGACATTCACCGACTGTCATACAACGGCAACTCAATAGTATTTTCCCTTATCCCCTTAATATACCGCTGGTCCCATGCCGCAGTCTTGCGAGCTCCGTTTGTAAGGTCGCCATAATGTACCCATACGTCAAGTTGTGGGAACCCCTACCCGACCTTGACATAATAACCATAATAATTTTTAGAATTAATTAAAAAGGTTATTTTGTGTAAAGTTTATATTGCGTAAAAAATTGTAAGAAATGCGGAACAACTTTTTTTTTATATTCATGACACACACTTAAAAAAGTAAATAACTATGAAATTACAAAGAAATTTATATGTATCCCTAAACTATGCCAAAAAAATACAGCTTATCCAGCATAAAACAAGGCCTCGTACAGCTACGTAACTGACAAAAAAAATTTAAAAATGACTACTGAAACGCAGAGAGGCAGAAACTAAAAAATGTAGCTGGCCACTGAAGGGGTATTTCTGCTTCAGTGATTAGCATTAAACATGTAGGCAACGGTAAATGAAGATTATTACTAGAGATGGGCGAATTGATTCTAACGAAGTGGAATTTGTTTAGAATTCCAGGAAAAATTTGGTTCTGAACGAAGTCGATGTTTGGGGGACTTCGGGTGAACGAAGTGTGCTTTTGATTGATAAAATGGCTGCGAGCACATGGCGTTACATGGGCAAACACTCTGGGAGGAAGAACGGGCATAGCTTGCATGACATGTGCAGAGATGAAAGCCAATCAGAGACCGGCGGATTCTGTGACGTCAACGCACTATATAAGTCCGGGCGCGATGCTTGGGACTCATACCGCTCTCACTGTACTGATTAGGGAAGGTCCCTGCCTCGACTGCTTGTAATAGCTCTTACTGAAAAACTGATTTTTATACAGCAATTTTTGGGGGAGTCACAGCTTATCTCAGAGACTGCTTCTCTTAACGTTCTATTATTGATTTTGTGGGGAATTGGATCTGAAGTCCAGTGTGCGTCCACTGCTGCTGCATATACATTTTAATGCTATCTGCTCACAGCACATTGAATATCCAAGGGAGATCTCAGCCTGTTCCTGTTGTATTCATTTAAAGAAACAGCGTTTTTACAATACAAATACCACTTCATTTTTGACTGCTCAATTCTTTTGCGCAATTTACATCCAGGGGTTAATTAAGCGTTGTTCTGCTGTTGTGGTGACTAAAAGAAACCGTCTTTTTCACCGCCAAAAAACACATTTTTCCTGTAGCCTAATTCACAAGCGAAGATTAATTAAAAATTTTTCTCTTGTTGTGTAGTGTAGAAAACACGCCATTGTAACACGCTACAAAGCTAGTAGTTTGTGGCTGCTCAATTCTTTTGAGCAATTTACATCCAGGGGTTAATTAAGCGTTGTTTTTCTGCTGTGGTGACTAAAATAAACAGTCTTTCACCGCCAAAAAATAAATTTTTCCTGCAGCCTAATTCACACGCGAAGGTTAATTACAATTTTTTCTCTTGGGGAGTAGCGGAAAAAACACGCAATTGAAAAACTCAACCGAGCACGTAGTGTGTGGTTGCTCAATGGTTGGGCGCAATTTACATCCAGGGGTTAATTAAGCGTTGTTTTTTCTGCTGTGGTGACAAAAATAAACCGTCTTTCACTGCCAAAAAATACATTTTCCTGTAGCCTAATTCACAAGCGGAGGTTAATTACAATTTTTTCTCTTTTTTGTGTAGCGTAGAAAACAACGCCATTGTAACACGCTAAAAAGCTCGTAGTTTTTTGTCGCTCAATTCTTTTGCGCAATTTACATCTAGGGTTAATTAAGCGTTTTTTTTGCAGTTGTAATCAGTAAAAAAAAACTTTGTTTTCAAACCCCTACAGAAGAAATTCTGTAGCATAATTTATATCCGAAGGTTAATTAAGCCTGTTTGTGCTTTTATATTCAGTAAAATACACAGAGTTTTTAAACGGCACATACAAGTCAATTTTTCCTGTCCATTTTTGGAGCGCAATTTATATCCAAGGGTTACCCAAGCTTCTTAGTGGGTTAATTTGAAGTCAACTACAGGGTGTGAATTTTACATATACAGATATCTTCATCAAACAGTGTCTGTACATTTAGAACAAACAGTATGTCAGACAGAGAGGTGGCAGGCTCTTCACATGCGAGTGGCAGAGGCACAAACATTTCCAGGCCCAGGTCGCAGCACACCAACGGGACATCCCAGCAGGGGTCACTCGGTGAGGCCACAACAGCCGCTGTCATCTAGCGGCCGTGTGCTGACAAGCAACAAAAGGGTTCTTGATTGTTTGACTAAGTCATCCACTACATCCCAGATTACATCTGACAACCCCAGCCAAGAGTCGGTGGGAACGTCAGAAAACAACCCCCTTAGTTGGCATGGCCCGGGAGGGGGTCAGCGGCCCTCACCTGTCCTCAGCCCACCTCTGTCCCATCCTGTTCGCTCAGCCAGAGATCTACTATGTGGTCTGGGCTCAGCGCCACTATATAGCGAGATGAAAAATTTTTGAGGAGGCAGTCAGCAGCAACTTGGCAGCGAAGAAATGGGGCCAATATCCCCTGCTTCCTACAGTAGGCAGCAAAGTATAGATGTGGAGAGTGGCATGGGAGGTCATGTTGTGAGGGGTCAGCCTTTTGCATACCAAGACCGTGATGAGGAAAAGCATGACGAGGGAAACACAAATAGATGATGAGTAGCCAACCGCATTTGGGTAGCCAGGTGGGGCAAGGGCTTCATCATCGTCAGGAGAAGAGGGCGTCAGCTTGCGCGTCAGGCAGCGGCGCAGCCAGCAAGGTGGGAGTGTGGTCGTGAGTCAGCAGGGTAGCAGCAGTGGGGAGGTCGAGCCAAGCGGCCACGGGAAAAAAAAGCCGCTTTCGCAGGTCCAAGAAAGTAGCGGTACAGGGCTCAGCGGGGCCAGCGGCGGTAGTTGTCACTCAGTGCGGAGCGAGGCGGTAAAAATCTTATACTTCGCGGTGTGGCAGTTCTTTGCTAAAAATACCGGAGGAGCCGAATATGGGTATATGTAGAATCGTGGGTAGAAAGTGAACCGTGACCAGGGAGCTAATGTTTGGCACCACGGCCCTGCGTCAACACATGTAGCGTCACCATCCGTGGCCTGGGAGAAACGTGGCTCAGATGTGGTGGTCCATCCTGCCGCCGCAGCAACAGCAGCAGCATTGGCCAGTGGCACGCATGCCATTGCAGCCAGTCAAGGCTCCACCACCTCTGCAGAAGGGAGCTGTTTCACTTTGACATCATCTTCCGGTCCAGATGCTCCTGCTCCTCGCTACTCAGGGCGTCAGCAGTCGTTCACCGAGGCGATTGCAAGGAGACAACAGTATGCGTCCAACCATCCTAAGGTGCAGCAGCTGACCGTGCTCCTGTCCAAGTTGTTGGTACTGTAGTCCCTCCCTTTCCAAATGGTGGACTCTGCACCGTTCAGAGAACTAATGGCTTGTGCCGAGCCGAGAGGAGAGTTTCCAAGCCGTAATTTCTTTTTTCCCAAAAAAGGGAGTACCAGCACTTCATAAATAGTAGAACAGAAGGTGGGGCCCGTCCTTGAGCTTATCGGTTTGTTTCAAGGTTCACGGCAGCGCGGACGTCTGGAGCTGTAACTACGGTCAGGGCCAGTACATGTCCTTTAACCGGCCCACTGGGTGAATGTTTTTCCTGCCAAGGCACACCAACAACTTGGACAGGAGAAAGCCGCTTTCTCCTCCATGTTGTCAAACTTTCGGCTCCTGCGCCAATGTCCGCCTCCTCCTCCTCCCCACCACCACCATCTCAGCCTCCACAAGTAAATGCTCCATCATACCCCCATGTGTTAGAGCATAGCGGTGTCCCCGCAGTTCTACACCTGGCTTGCCTCGGAGAACGAAGTCACACAGGGGAGGAACTGCTCCGTATCATGCAGCAAGAAATCGATGTGGGGGCTTTCTCCGCGCCAACAGCAAATCGGAACCATATTGACGTACAATGGGAGGAACATGGTGTCCACGCTGCACCGAGGATGGATGGTCCTTGCGCCCTGCATGGCGCACGTGTTCGATCTGGTTGTGAAAAGGTTCCTGAAGTCTTCCACCGATCTTCAGAAGATTCTGAAAATGGCCAGGAAACTGTGCATGCACATAATCCATTCCTACAAAGCCAGGAACACCCTGCTCGAGTTGCAGTGGCAGAACGGCCTCCCCCAACACACTCTGATATGCGATGTTTCCACCTGTTGGAATTCCAGCCTGCACATGTTGGACCGATTGTATGAACAGAGAAAGGCCATTAACGATTTTTTGATGATCCAGGCGGACAGGTTTACTCCCCTGTGTAACTTTGATGTCAACCAGTGGCAGCTCATGTGTGACACCTGCCGTTTGTTGAGGCCATTCGAGGAGGCGACGTTATTTGTCAGTAGCCAGGACTACGGGATGAATAACGTCATTCCACTGCTTCATGTCCTGGAACAGATGCTGAAAAATCTGTCTGGGCAGGGGACTGGAAACAAGGCGACTACATCTCCTGGCCACATGAGTCCGGTGGGGACTGAAATGGAGGAGGAGGAGGAGGAGGAGGAGGACATTGGATCAGAAGCATTGTCTGGTGAAATGAGTGGATTTTCTACCCAGGTGACAAGAGAGGAGGAGCAGCTGGAGGAGGTAGATGGAGATGAGGAAGACGAGGCAGATGACCTGCAAGCACCGTGGCAGTATACAGTGGAGATGGAGGCAGGGAGCCCCTCGGAGTCACTTGTGCAGATGGCCCGGAGCATGCTCATTTGCCTGGCTAGTAACAGCCGAATAGTCAGCATCCGGCAGAGGGATGACTTCTGGCTCTCCACCCTATTGGACCCTCGCTACCAGTCCAAAATGGGAGCCTTTTTCCCAGCTATTGAGAGGGAGGACAAACTCAAATACTATAGGGAAATCCTCCGTAGTCAGTTGGCCGCTGCCTATGTGCGGCATCGTCCCTCCTCTGACAGGCCTGACCGGGGGGTTCTTCAGCGCTCACGTACTACTGCTGCTGGGCAAAGGTGGGGGGGGTAGGAGCAGTACCAGCTCCATCAGCAGCAACCTAAGTCTGGAGTCACTTATGAGCAGCTTCCTTCACCCGCCTAGTGAGGAGGGCAGTCGCCAGCCGCAGCAGCAGGACCTGGAGCAGACCCTGAACCAACAGGTAGTTGCCTACTTGGACAGCACTCTGCCACCCCCGGTACAAGATCCGCTGGACTACTGGGCAGCCAAACTGGATGTGTGGCCGTAACTTGCCGAGTTTGCAGTGGAGAAGCTGTCCTGCCCGGCCAGTAGTGTGCCATCAGAGCGGGTGTTCAGTGCGGCGGGGGCCATCGTTACCCCAAGGAGAACCCGCTTGTCCACTGGAAATGTGGAATGACTGACCTTTGTCAAGATGAATCAGGCGTGGATCGGCCAGGATTTCCACACACCAATGCCTTAGGCGTCAGACTACATCAGCCATGATGCCTCACCCAAACTGTCAGAAATGAGTCTGGGTTCAAACTACCTGCCTCAGCCACTATTCTGATGCCGCCACCCACCTGATGCCACACATCCTCTGACAGTTTCTCCATCTGCCACCAACCATCTTTACCAGGGACTGGTATTGCCACGTATCTCTACACTCTGTCATTGTGCCACTTTATGACCTCATGCTGCTGTTGTTGCTGGTGCCATGACATCCACACTGTGTCACTGTGCCACTCTCTGACCTCATGCTGTTGCTCCTGCTGCCGTCACCTCCACTCTCTGTCATTGTGCCACTCTGTGGCCTACTCCATTTTTTGCCACCTCCGGAATGTGATTGTGCCACTGTCTGACCTCATGCTGCTGCCACGGTCTCCTCCATTCTCTGTCATTGTGCCACTCTGTGGCGTACTACTTTTTCTGCCACCTCCAGAATGTCATTGTGCCACTCTCTGACCTCATGCTGCTGCCGCCGTCACTTCCACTCTCTGTCATTGTGCCACTCTGTGGCCTACTCCAGTTTTTGCCACCTCCAGAATGTCATTGTGCCACTGTCTGACCTCATGCTGCTGCCACCGTCACCTCCAGTCTCTGTCATTGTGCCACTCTGTGGCCTACTACTGTTTTGCCACCTCCAGAATGTCATTGTGCCACTGTCTGACCTCATGCTGCTGCTGTGGCTGCTGCCGTGACCTACACACTGTATCATTGTGAAACTGTCTGACCTCATGCTGCTGCTGTGGCTTCTTTCGTGACCTACACACTCTGTCATTGTGCCACTGTCTGACCTCATGCTGCTGCCGCCGTCACCTCCACTCTCTGTCATTGTGCCACTCTGTCGCCTACTACTGTTTTGCCACCTCCAGAATGTCATTGTGCCACTGTCTGACCTCATGCTGCTGCTGTGGCTGCTGCCTTGACCTACACACTGTGTCATTGTCCCACTCTGTGGCCTACTCCTGTTTTTGCCACCTCCAGAATGTCATTGTGCCACTGTCTGACCTCATGCTGCTGCTGTGGCTGCTGCCGTGACCTACACACTGTGTCATTGTCCCACTCTGTGGCCTACTCCTGTTTTTGCCACCTCCAGAATGTCATTGTGCCACTGTCTGACCTCATGCTGCTGCTGTGGCTGCTGCCGTGACCTACACACTGTGTCATTGTTCCACTGTCTGACCTCATGCTGCTGCTGTGGCTGCTGCCGTGACCTACACACTGTGTCATTGTGCCACTGTCTGACCTCATGCTGCTGCTGTGGCTGATGCCGTGACTTACACACTCTGTCATTGTGCCACTGTCTGACCTCATGCTGCTGCCGCCGTCACCTCCACTCTCTGTCATTGTGCCACTCTGTGGCCTACTACTGTTTTGCCACCTCCAGAATGTCATTGTGCCACTGTCTGACCTCATTCTGCTGCTGTGGCTGCTGCCGTGACCTACACACTGTGTCATTGTGCCACTGTCTGACCTCATGCTGCTGCTGTGGCTGCTGCCGTGACCTACACACTCTGTCATGGTGCCACTGTCTGACCTCATGCTGCTGCTGTGGCTGCTGCCGTGACCTACACAATGTGTCATTGTCCCACTCTGTGGCCTACTCCTGTTTTTGCCACCTCCAGAATGTCATTGTGCCACTGTCTGACCTCATGCTGCTGCTGTGGCTGCTGCCGTGACCTACACACTCTGTCATTGTGCCACTGTCTGACCTCATGCTGCTGCTGTGGCTGATGCCATGACCTACACACTGTGTCATTGTGCCACTCTGTGGCCTACTCCTTTTTTTGCCACCTCTAGAATGTCATTGTGCCACTGTCTGACCTCATGCTGCTGCTGCTGTTGATGCCGTCAAATCCACACTGTGTCATTGTGCCACTCTTGTCCTCAGCTTGTTTTTTTTCCAGCTGTCGCTGCCATGATTTTATCATGCTACATTCCCCCTTCAGTTGTTTGGTCAGTTTTGCCCTCTTAAGTGCCCAGGGAATTTAAGAGTGAAGCGATTCTAAGAGCGGCGGCAGTCATGTGCGTGTCATACTAAAACACAACATTGTATGAAGACCAAACCAAGCTCCCTCTTCATATTTAAGCATGGCACAACGTTCTACAGCACCCTCTGTGCAGCCTGGAAATAGCTGTTTTTTAACGTGATTCGTTCCGAAGTAATTCGGAACGAAGTTATTTTTTGTCGGGAAATTCGGCGAAGTGAGCAAACCGAATTTCGAGAAATTCGCCCATCTCTAATTATTACCTAATACATTGCTGGTCTGACTTTAGAGTTAGAAGCAGATCTTATCTCCTGCTTTTGAAAACAAGCTTCTCTAGTTACCGACCATCTCTCTGTGCTGTTACAGGCTGCAGCAGTGGTCGAGATGGTGATGTCACTCCCTGCGGTGTTCCTTTTCATGAAAGACTGGAGCTTTTTTACATTGCTGACTGACAAGCTTTATCCTTTAGAGCTCTGTAGCCTGGAGCACTACAGTTTACATGTCATTGTAATAGGATCAGGTAGGATTAGCTAAGAATATCACTGCTGTCCAACCCCCACAGCCTAACCAGGAAGTGTGAGTCTGAAACTTCCTGTGGCTCTGTAAAGCAGCATGATGAAACATCTCCTTTAAAGTCTTTTTAGGTCTGGTTATTAAGGGATTAAACCAACATTCTCTTGTCTGTCCCTGCAGAATACTGCGGAAACTCTCTTGTAATTAATTCTTAACCCTTTATACTCTCACAGTTTGTTCTATTGAAGTTCACAGGCCAGCCATGGTTATGTTGTGGTAACTGTCAGGGTACCTTTTTTCATGTCAACAATGCAACATATGGCTACAGCACTTTAAATACTTTCTTCTTATTTATTAAGAATCATATCAGTCCAATTTGAGACAAATGTAACGTATTATAAAATGTCAAAGCACATTAGACAAGAAAGGGCATAGGTATACTTATATTTTCGTCCCGCAGGGAACTTCACAGGAGTCCATTCAATCCACATGGGGATAGTTGGGAGATGCCGAGCATAGAGACAGAGGAGCACACCTCTGTCTCTATGCTCGGCATATCTCAACTATCACAGTGTGGATTGAATGGACTCCTGTGAAGTTCCCTGCGGGACGAAAATATAAGTATACCTATGCCCTTTCTTGTCTAATGTGCTTTGACATTTTATAATACGGTACATTTGTCTCAAATTGGACTGATATGATTCTTAATAAATAAGAAGAAAGTATTTAAAGTGCTGTAGCCATATGTTGCATTGTTGACACGTTACAAACAGTGGAGGCTGTTTTATATATGGCACTGGGCTGAAAATAGCGGTATACAAAAGAAGTTGATGTTTAACTAAAAGTTACCTTTTTTCATGGCCATGTGAATCTAGCCTTACTCTTCTACAATCTTTTAGAATCTCCCTATATATCTGTGACTTCACAGTCTTCTTGCTGCACTTTCTCTGCAATACAGTAAAAACACATAAAAAATTGCAGATACAGTATTTACATGCTGTTTTGCTACAGAGCGGTTATGGTGCAGCTCTTTCCAAGACCACCCAGCTTAGCAAAGTTTCCTTATGGTCTTCTGTTGCTCCATAATCTGGATGTGATAGAAGTAGTCCTAGAGACATCAATTACTGTATTTTTGGACTTTAAGACGAACCGGGCCATAAGACGCAGCTACTGTATTTTTCGGACTTTAAGACGCACCGGACCATAAGGCCTCGTTCACACGGCTTATTTTGCCTCGGATTGGCGCCGTACTGTGCGCCGGATTTGCGCTGCAGCACGGCGCCAATCCGCGGCAGCAATTACGGTAATCCACTGCTCTCATAGAGAACAGTGGAATCCGTCGCTCCTCCCCGCTCGGCGAATCCGCCGCGGTGGGAGAAAGTGACATGCACATTATTTACGGCGCGTACACCCCGTAGATAATGCATTGTCTATGGGGCCGGGAGCGGCGCTCCCGCCGCGCTCCGGCCCCGTCCCCGTCCCGCCCCTTATTCACGCCGGATTTGTGAGCTCAATACGGCTCACAAATCCGTCGGGAATAAGCCGTGTGAACACGGCCTAAGACGCACCTACTGTATTTTTCGGACTTTAAGACATTGGGGAATTTGGGGGAAAAAAGTGCATCTTATAGTCCAAAAAATACGGTAATGTTCTTTTTAGACCACTACATACATCATGCTCTCTGCTTTGACGTCTTGACAGGGTTGTAGCTGCTCTGAGATTTCACATTGTAGTAACGTATCAGGCTAGGTAGAGGACAAAAGGCAAATGCTTCTCTCCTATTTCTAAGAGTAAGAAAAAAACATGGCATCCATTGCAGCAAAACTATGAAATACCTATGTATTAAATCTACAGCTCTGCACTGCTCAACATCACAGCATGTGAATATACTATAACCGCAGAATGTCAGAGCCCCAGCAGCATAAGCCCTGGGAGACTCACAAAAAGACTTCTTTTTCAATCAGTAAAATTGAAAAAAAAAAGCAAAAACAGATATACAAATGCTTGTGGTCATTATGTTTAATTTATCTGGATGTATAGAATAAAACTAGGAAGACTTCTTCTATTGTACACACAAGAGCTCTGTTGGTGATATTGCCATAAAATATTGAATTTAATAATATTTTCTTCCTTTATGGACAAGAAAAGAAATGTTACTTTCCGTGTTTGCTAGAAGAGGACAGATGGTAATAGGGAATACGGCTAAATAATTAATATGTCATAAATAAACTGGTTCGTAATCAGAGGACCTACTGAGCGCCGTGCGGTGTCAACACCACATAGCATTTGCTTGGCAGACGGGTGTAATTGCTTGTCTCAGTCTACTGTATGTTTTTCACAGTGGAATGAGGCACGATCACTTGAAAAGCATTGCATGACTTACTAGAAGGGGAGATTAATGCATGTGGTTTAACCACCTTTCATATATTTAAATGAAACATTATTTATAGAAATCAATTAGTCCTCTGTTTCTATTATTTGACAAGGAATCACCGCTCAATTCCTTGGTATGCAGCATGACAGTTGATTAATGGCTCTTTTCCAAAGTTTTTTTTTTTTTTCAAAGGATATATGGATATTTAAATGTTAATAATGAAACACACTACACCTATATTTCTTGCTCACATGCTATTCATAGTGGTCAAACATGTCAGTCGAATCAGGTATGGTTTTCAAAAAGCTGGGGTTCTGGGCAGACTAGAAGAAGCAATATTTTCACCTTAAATAGGGCTAAAACATTAGGGCCACATGTATGAAAACTGTTTAGGTCTAAAACTCACTCTTTTGACCATAGTAATCTATGGGCAAAAAAGTGAATTTTAGGCTATGTTCACACGGCTGATTGACGGCGTAATTGCGGGATGGATTTTGCCCGCAATTACGGCGTGTGTACGGAGGCGGGGGGGCCGGCAGCTTGCTGGCCCCATAGACATTCATTATCCACGGCGCGTATCCCTCCAGGATAATGTGCTTGTCACTTTCTCCCCGCTCGCCGTATTTCGAGAGCGGGGAGAGGAGACGGAATCCATAGTTCTCTATGAGAGCTTTGAATTACTGTAATGACAGGGACGGATTTCAGCCAAATTTGCACACAGTACGGCGCGCAATATGGACTGAAATCCATCCCAAAATAAGCCGTGTGAACATGACCTTGGATCTAAACAGGTTCACACATTTGGCCCTTAGTGCATGTTATAGTCTGAGGTTCATTAATGTGACATGTAGTAACTGTATGGCACTTGCTTTGTGCAAGTGCAGAAGTTGTGCCCTCACCATCTGAAGTGGAGGCTGGCTGTTGTGTACCTCCATTTAAAATTGTAATGAAATGAAGTTTCTTCATCATCATGTGAGAGGCTTTTGTATTGTACGCAGAGTAAGACTCTTGTACCAGCTATAACAAGGGTGTCAAACTCATTTTCTCTGAGGGCCATATGGTTATTCTCAAAGGGCCATTAAAGGGTTACAAAGGACGGTAAGAGTGCCTGGGCAAGGCTGTCAGAGTTGTGCCATCACCTGTGAGTTTCTGAACAGAGCAATGTGAAGGTACATGGTGGAGCACTGAAATCAAGATGGCGTCTGCTCCCTTTACTAGCACCATCACCTCTATCTAGCACTGGTTGTGTCCTCCAGGGAAAATGAAGAACTTGTCCTTCTGCATTCAGACCTTGTCAATCCCTTCCCACTGTGTCTAAGCTGTCGCGGGCCACATAAAATGACATGGAAGGCCAGTTTGGACCTGCTGGTCTTGAGTTTGGCAGATCTGGTCTTATGATCACTTTTCTGTATGGTTTTAAAGAGATTAGATGCCTTACTTGTAGAGGTGAGATTAACACTCCACAACATTATGTTGAACTGCATACATTTTGAATGTATTTTTTTAATTTTAAGCTCAATAAAGATATTGTCATTCAAGGATCTGGCACTGGGAAACTAGGAAAAACAGCAATGGCTCGAATACTCTGAGTGACTGGGAAAGTGATTGTATATCATTGATTCGATAAAAACTGTAACATAAGGGTTCATAATAGTCAATTGATTGACCTCAATGGAAAAGGGAATACATTTAAAGAGAGGGACAATGCATAAGTATGAGAAATTATGGGCCAGATGGCTTGACACTCTAGATTTGGCCCCTGCATACCTTCCCATGGAACTCACCTTAATTCATTTGTAATTGATTCTTCAGGCAGTTAGACCACTGGTAATTACTATAAATGCATTCTTAACACAGCAGTATGTACAGTCAGGAGTCCCTCTACTAGGATTTGGAAATGCTTTCTCTAAATAACAAATATTGTCTCTCTGTGTTATCATCTGCTGACTCAAGATCCACAGCAGCCCACAAAGAGGACATGGGCTGCTGTGGATAGGAGATTGGTTGCATAGTGTGTTACCTATGCATGAATTATACCATTGTGTGCAACTGAACCAAGGGAGCATTTTCTTGTTCACCAGTTTTACATCTGATTTAAATTACCCTACATAACTTGCACTTTTGTGTCCTTATCCTTTTATAGTAAATATCTGACATCTGGTGATTCATGGGTCAGAGTCACCACCATTGCACTGTTCACTACTCTGGGCAGAATGTTGCTCTGGACCCACATCCTCCTCAGTGGTTGCACCTAGTATCATGTCCTTTTCGGTGTTTAATTCAAAAAGTCTGCTCATTATGCCTTTTCTAAAGGGACCCTTCAGTTTTTTTCTATTGCCTTAGAAATGAGTTCTTGTAACTTAATGTACTACAGCGGCACATTTCCTTAGTGAATATTTAGCTCTGGCAAGGCTTGTTTATGGCCACTTTTCCTTTTGTCTTCCGCCTGTCCTGACATTTTGGCTTGTATGCTGTGACAAATGAGCTCTTTCTGGCCTGACCTTCTGCCAGTCTGAATACAAATATTATGATTCTTTTGCACCACAGGCTAGAGTTCAATTTTTTTCTACTGGAGCCAGTGTAGCTAAATGCCAAATCAACATAAAACCAAAGAATTTCCCATCAATCTCAGGTGGGTTTCATTAACGTTGCTCTCCTTTTTGAAAGAATATTAAGACTCTGTATGGCAGTGTTATCTGTCTCAGATTAATAGTCTTGTTTGGGAACCATTTCACAGTATTCTGGGTTATGCACATCACCCATAAAATGTGATGTTACATTATGATTTGTACTAATTCTTAAAACAAAAACACATTAACAATATCTTGTTCAAAATGACTAGTCAAAGCACAATCTTAGTCCCAAAAACTCAGAACCAATAGCTAAACACGAAAGCTTATGTACATTCCATTCAAGAAAAGACTACAGGGCAGGTGACCACTGCTACCTCTTTACCCCCATAGTTATACTCCCAAATGGTACTATTAAGAAATAATCTGGAGTACTAAAATGGGTAATAAAAACAGACTGATTACATACAAAAATCTAGAAGTTAGATACCTAGGTAAGATTTCATTTACAAGACCCCAAGAAAAGCAAAAGGAACAGACAGTTGTTAATAGAGAGGATGGATTAATATTTAGCTTGATGATGACTTGTCTAATCAGTATATATATGGAAGAGTAAAGCAAAATGCAGAACAAGAGTGGCTAAAAACTTCTGTCGAAAAGTAGGATAGTCTAGAGGGTTTAATTGTATTGAGCTTCTATCTTGTATCTTGAAGCATAAATATAGATCACATCTTTGCTTACAGCTTGTGTTGCTTGAATTTTTCCCTGTTCAGTTTGATACCAGTTCGGTTGAACTTGTGAAGAAATTCAGGTTTGGGACTTCCCAAATCAATATTTTTTGGGTTCATTTACCTGTTCCCTGGTGCTCCCTGTCTCATGGTTCTGTCACACTGACATCACTTCTGTCTGTCGTCACTTTAGGGCCTCGGAAACGTAAAAGTGACCGAAACAAGGAACAGTGAACACCAGGGAACAAGTTAGTTAATCCAATCAGGACAAGTAGAAAAATATAGGGTCAGGTTTACAGTTACAGTCGATTTCATATTGATGCATATTGCCAAAAAATTATCTGGGCTGACCCGAATTTAAGCACCCAGATTCAGGTAAAATTTTACTTTGAGCCCGATACGAGGTAAAACATTAGTTAAAGCCATACAGAGTTTTTCTGCTCACTGTCTTGTCTGTGTCTTATTAGAATTGTGTCAAGAACTGGACAGAAATATTTAGTTTTCAAATTGTTTCTGCTTATTCTTTAAGCAATCAGCAACAAATATGAACATACTTTCCAAAATGACTTCAGCTGGGGTTACATGATCCATGAAATAGAAGAAAGAAAGAAACAGTAACAAAACATTTACTAGGCTTTATGCCCATAAGTAAGATTGTATGTAAGGTGACTACTGTGTTAGCAATTTGACAACATAACAGTTTCCTCTCAGGAGATTATAATGCTTGGTTACATGAATAGAATATCTGCTGAATTCCTTTAAATGAACACAGTCAAGGTTGGGTGTGTGCATGTGTATATATATTGAGCGGCATGTATGAACGGGGCTGCGCCAGAAGTCTGGCATATTTTCACCCCTACATCAGGCCCAGCCCCGTTCGTATTAGTCTAATGCCTCCTGTACACACGTATCAGGCATATTACAGAGCGCAAGAGGCACTTTGTAATGTGCCTGATTTCGGGGGGCATGTGAGAGGCGAGGCGCACTAGAACCGTACAACCCGCAGTAGAGTGGGTTCATAAATCAGGCGATTTCTATACTAATATTATGTGCATGAAATTTGGTGTTTAAATGCCCCTTATGTTAACTTTTTACAACATGAAGTTATAACACCACAGTTGTTTTAGTGTCAAACCTTGGCAAAGTGAATGTCAATTAATAAACACAGTTGTAATTGAAAATTCTGCACTGATTTTACATTTTCATTAAAATTGCAGATGTGTTTTTCCAGTACGAAGCCTCAGATACCCTTCATTGATGAATAATAAAATTTTGAGTGCCTTAAGCCACCAATAGGGAATGTTTACTTAATTACTTAATTTTAGTGATTACTTCACATGTGCACCATGTATCATCCAGAGGCATAATTTCAGGCTCTTGGGCCCTAGTGCAAAAAGTGAAATGGGGCCCTCCAGTTACCATGTGCCATTTACAATACTGGTGTCTTTTGAGCCCCCTCAAGCTGCAGGGCCCAGTAGCGACTGCTAACTCTGCACCCCCTTTAACTACGCCCCTGGCATCATCCTAATTTTCAAATTATACATACAGCAGAGAATATGCATATTATATGATGTTGCTATGTATGTGGGTAAGCTTATATTATCACAAAATACTCTAAAATATCCCACTTCCAGGTAAGCTATTACAGGGCATGCTGTGAATAGCACAATAAATAATGTACGGATTGATAGGGATATTATTCAGATGTAGTTAAGTATATTGGGATTTGGAAGCTCTAGTGTATAAATGTAAGAGATTTTCACATTTCAAAACAGGTTTCCTGTGTAAAGACATTGGGCCTTATGTATGAAAAATTCAGTAAGAAATGGGTGTCTGTAGTAGCCTGGGATCAGCAATAATTTTGAACCTCTGGAACTGGTCTATTGAGGAAAAGAAAATTTTTAATTTTCATGTACAGTCATGAGAAAAAGAGAGCATACTCTATTTGTATACTATTGTTTTATGAAATAGTATAATAATAAATAATAATAATAATAATTAATAATAATAATAATAATAATTAATAATAATCTGGTCCTTAAAAGGTCTTAAAATTGAATATTTACAAGTCAAAAAAGAAAGTACTTGCTTGAAAAAACTAAGCACAACCCATAAATCTTGAAAAACCACCTTAACCAGCAATAACTTGAAGTAGTCAATATCTGTATGACATTATCAGTCTCTCTCATCCTTCTGAAAGGATTTTGTCCCACTCTTCTCTACAATGTTATTTAAATTCATTGTGATTTGTTGGTATTTGTTTTTTGCACAATTTTCTTTAGGCCAAGCTATAGCATTTTAATTAAGTTGAAGTCTGGACTGTGACCGGGCTATGGTAACACTTGTTTTCTTATGTCCGTCTTCTTTTTCAGCTATTCTGTTGTACAGTTGCTTGTGTGAGGTACAGTATGCACAGTCTGAGCATGGTTTCACTTTGGGTTAAATTTTCTCGGATCTCCACTCCTGGGAAAATTGTCAACTGTCATGAATGATTTCTACTTTTAAATATATTTTCTTGCTGTAGAAAGATGGACTTCAAATTATTTAGAAATTATAATTGGCATTGCCATCCTTCCCACATTAATAGGCTGCAACAGTTTCTTCTCTAAGATCATTACTGATTTCTTTCATCCCAGAATGCTCCAGACCAGCAAACTAAATAATACCGTCATATATGAGAGAATCCGCATGAGAGAAAAAAGGCACCATATACTTGTTCTCTACAAAATAGTACAATGGCCCGCATTAACAAATCTGGTTGCACCAGAAAACTGTCTAAGATGTGCCAAAAAGTGGTGCAATTTAAGCTCAGCATGTCACAGCATGTTCCAGACACATTTATTATGGACTAAAGACAGTTTCTCCACACTACTTGATGGGCAAGCAAAAAGTGGGTGTAGGCACATAGGAAATTGGGGATGGCTACGATGCGACATGCTGTGACAAAATTGTGCCAAAATTTGCACCAAAATTCTGGAGTAGGAAGTAAAAAAAAAATAGTCTAAGGCTATGTTCACATGGCATAATTGTGGGGCGTAATTACGCCCCGCAATTACGCCGTGTGTTCAGGAGTGCCCGCCGGCCCCAAAGACATTTATTACTAGCGGCGCATATTCGCCGCTAGTAATTGACATGGCACTTATCTCCCCCCACAGTGTATTGTCCGAACGGGGAAAGGAGGCGTAATCCATAGTTCTCTATGAGAACTGTGGATTACTGTAATGACTGGGGCGCATTTCGCCCGTATTTGAGCGCAGTATGGCGTGAAATACAGACCAAAATGCTCCCCATTTTAACCCATGTGGACATAGCCTAAAAGTAAGACCATTCTAAAGCTGCACCTATTTATCAAGCAGCATGAGCCACTTTGATGAATCCAGTGCATTTTTAGACTGCCTGTCCAAGTTTGCACTGTCCAACTTCTATAAAGGGATAGTAAATGAGGGCCACTGTTCTTGTATCTGAGTGGGGTTCCTCTATAGCAGTCTCTATGGCTGCTATGGCTGTAAATATGCCATGACCATGTAAAATGTGCAAGAAAGTAATAAACACACATGTTTTTTATGTGATGTGGTGAATTTTCCCATTAAAATCAATGGAACACTTTAGAGGTGTTTTTAGGGGTATTTTTATTTTATTTTGGTGTGTGCATCAAAGAAGTGCTATGTGAATCTAACCTTACAATAGTTAGTTATTTCTTGATATAGATGTAAATGACGTTTCAATAACATTTTATTATCTGTGCCTTTCTTCTACCTTATGCTAGAAACTAATTTATTATTTGAAACGTTTTGTCCAGTGTTTCTTTAAACATGAGTTTTATTTGAATGTAATACATGAGCAGTAAAAAACCATGAAAACAAGTACATAGATCAATACAGAATGAAGTAAGTAACATATAGCCTGCAACATCAGGCAAAAGAAATAAGCAATAATAAAACTAAGGACTCAGCGGTGTGTCGGGCAGGGATATAACACTTATACAATTGCAGTTAGAGAGACACAATGAAGTAAAAAAAGGGTCGGTTTGACTCACAGGGAGCTAATTGAACAGAGTTTGGACGAGAGCCAAGGTTCCCAGAATAACCTTCTTTTAAGGCATACATGTGGAGGGTCAGCAAGCTTTAATTCACAATGACAGTTGAAGTTAACTCTATTAATGATATCCGGTATGGAAGGGACACGTGGAGATTTCCAGGCCAAAGCTATGGCTAGACCAACAGAGATTAAAAAATGAAAAAAAAATTGTTCTTAGGGAACTAGGAATTGCCGAAAGACCAATATCTAGCACTGCAAGTTCTTGGGAAGGTTTACAATGAAAGCTAGTGATCTTAGATACTAGACGGAACACTGACTTCCATAGTTTTTTAATGTAAGGACACCCCCACCATACGTGAAGTAGGGTACCTAGTTGACCACAATTTTTCCAGCATAAACCAGATGAGCCAGTATGCATGTGAGCCAGGCGCGCAGGTGGAAGTACCATCGGAGATGTATCTTGCGCATGGTTTCGGTATGGTTAAGGCATTTAAAAAGCTGTAAAGGGGCTACGTGAGCTTCTTTCCATTGATCTAATGAAAATAGTTTGGCCAACTCTTTTTACCATTTGAGTATGGGTAGGGTTTTACCATCACTGTTTTTGTCAGTAATCATATGATAGAGGAGGGATAAACCTTTTTCAAAGCCTTTTTTCTTAAAGAGATATTTATGGAAGTCAGAGGGAGCAGTAGGTGAAGACGGCCAGTCAATTGAATTGATAAGATGCCTAACCTGGAGATATTGAAAAAAATATATATGTGGTCTCCTCAGTCTATGGGAAGATGGAAGATCTGTAAAGGTTTTTAAATCACAGTTTTCATGGAAAAATTGGTCAACTGAATGTATCTCTAGATGAGCCCATGCGGTTGACGAAAAATTATCATCCCAGCAACCTAAGACATCCAGCAGGGTCTGTTCCCTTAATAGGGAAACCCAAGAGTTAGAGACTACATAATGGTCCCAGAGCTTAAAAAGGTCTGACAATGACTGGAGTGGAGAGGTTGAGGAAGGAGCACCTAATAGAGATGCTCTGAGATGTGAACTGACGAGACGCGGGGAGAACAAAGAACCCTCTAATTGTGCCCATGAAGAAAACATATCATTGGACCACAGGGGAAGGGCCTGTTCCAAAAGGATTGCTGTGTTGTATGCTTGCAAATTAGGGGCAGCTAAACCGCCGTTTTTTGACTCTCGCTTTTTTACCATTCCAAATAAAGTTGCAAAACAGCCTTTGTAATTTAGAGGTAATAGACTGAGGGATGATGTATGGAATGGTGCAGGAAAGATAAATAAATTTGGGTAATAGAGACATTCTTATAACATTAATTCTGGCTATCCAGGAATGTTGGAGTTTATTCAATCTCTTGATCTCTGATTCCAATACTACCTATCAGAGGTCAAAGGTCGTGTGTAAAGTGGCTTGAGGGGATGTGGTCACCTTGATACCTAAACAATCTAAAGATGACTGCGCTAAAATGAAGCAAAGTTCCTTTAAATAGGGGGTTTGGGAACTAGAATTATTAATCGGAAAGATATAGGATTTGGATTTGTTAAGTTTATAAAAGGAGACTAATGAGTATTTATGCAGTGTATCCTGGATGGCAGGAATCGAGGATTGGGGATTCAAGATTATTAGCATGACATCATCAGCATAGAGGCTGATTTTGTGGTGTGTATTCTGTGTGGTAATACTGGAAATAAAAGAGTTACTTCTAATCTTTTCAGCTAGGGGTTCAATGCAGAGAACAAAAATTAAGGGGGATAGGGGACAACCTTGACGTGTACCATTAGTAAGATCGAAGGACTCGGAGAGGAAACCAGAATTTAATACTGAGGCTGAAGGGGTAGAGTACAAAGTCATAATAGCAGACAGCAAAAAGCCTGAGAAACCAAATTTTTCTAGTGTTAGTTCAAGGTATCTCCAGTTAACTCTGTCGAAAGCCTTTTCGGCGTCGAGTGAAAGAAAGGCTATATCGGCTCTGAGCTTGCCCGCTATCTGCACGAGATCCAAAAGGCGTCCAGTGGCATCCCTAGCTTGTCTACCTGGGATGAAACCTGTTTGGTCAATATGTACAAGAGAGGAAAGGATTAAGTTTATTCGAGAGGCTATAATTTTGGCATATAATTTGATATCAGTATTTAAAAGCGATATAGGTCTATAGTTAGCGATTATATCTGCAGCTTTGTTTGGCTTGGGTATTGTAGTAATGGTTGCGTGAAGCAATTCTTTGGGAGGGTTTGAGGAGGAAGCAATATCGGTGAACATTGCTGTCATGTGATGGGCCAGGATCTCAGAGTAAAGGTGGTAATACTCATTTGAGAGACCATCGGGGCCCGGTGCTTTATTTAGTTTGCTGGATCTTATTACTTTTTGTACTTCGGCTATGGTGAAAGGGGCATTAAGGGACTCTAGTTGCGCTTTCTCTAGTTTGGGAAGAGCTACTGAATTCAAAAAAGCCTCTATGTCCTCATCTGAAGGGCAATGGAAATTCTCCTCTTTTTGTAAGTTATATAGCTTGGAATAGAATTTTGCAAACTCATTGGCAATGTCTATGGGGTTTCTAATTTTCTCCTTTCCATCTGTAGATATATAGCGGATTTTTGTTCGGGCCTGTTGAAATTTAATTCTTCTGGCAAGGATTTTAGTAGGGCGGTCACCTTGTATGTAATGTTGCCACTTTGGTTTATTTAAACTTCTCTCTTAGTTTTGCAGGTAAAGAGATCGGAGGTCATTTTGCAGATTCGTTAACATTTTTTTATTACAGGGGAAGGGTTAGTTTTAAATGCTTTGTCTGCATGCTGAATTCAGATGAGGAGTTCATTTAGGGTGGAATTATATTCTTTCTTACATCTGCTGGTAAGCTGAATGAAAATTCCTCGAATGTATGCTTTGTGGGCACACCACAATGAGGTTGAAGAGGAAACGGAATTAATGTTTAAGGAGAAGTAGTCTTGGAGGTGTATGCAGTATTTGTGGGAGACTTAAGTAGGAAATTATTAATTCTCCATAATCGAGGCTGGGAAGTGATGTAGGAGGATTTTATTTGTAGGTGGACTGGTGCGTGGTCTGACCAGGTGATATGCCCAATGGTTGGGGAAATAACTTGTGGGAGTATTATCTTATCTACAAGGAAAAAATCTATTCAAGAATGGACGGAGTGGAGATGGGAGAAAAACGTAAAATCTTTTTCAGACGAGTGGATATATCTCCAAATATCGTGAAGATCTTCCTCAAGGAGTAAGGGTTTAAATTCTCGGGAGGGACCCACGCATCCGGGATCTGTAAAAAACACATTTTAATGACAATATTAAAATCTCCACAAAAAAATTAAAACCCAACTTTTCTCCCCTTTTTTGTTTCCCATAATAATTTTACTAGTAAAGGACATTTGTTTGGTATTGGGTGCTATTGAGGCCCAATGACACTTTTTGAATTAATTTCACATATAAAAATTATAAAATTGCCTAAGGGATCTGTAAATACTTGGTTTAGGCTGGAAGGGACCGTGTTCCTTACTAATTGCCCCCCTGCTTTATTTTTTGGAGATGATTTGGTTTTATGGGGAAATGGCGGTTACAAGACGATGACATCAGTCTAAAGAAGAAGTGCTCCTGAAGACAGACGACGGTGAATGGGGACCCGGCAACCCTCTTTCACATAAGTGAGCTTTTTAAAAGGGGTAAATTTACCCCCAATCATTGTGGAAATTATTTTCGGGCCCAAAACAAAGGTGAGAAAAGGAGTTGGGCTGGTTTGGGTATGGTAAGGTAAATTTTACACAAAGGGTTTGGGTACTTTTTGAAAACATTCGAAACAAGTCAATACACCACTGAGAAGAACGGAAAAAACAAAAAAAATTTAAAACATCAGAAACATTTGCTTTTAAATTTCCCTTAAAAAGGGGAAAAAAAGATCAGTCGACCAACCACAAAAGGGGGGAGGAAAAAAAAGAAAAACAAGAATTTGGGATCCGGGGCAAATCGAGAGAGATCAGCTCTTAGGAAGGAGCCCAGCATTTTCTAGAAAAAAAAAGCGGGGCACAAAGAATGTTAAGAACTGGGTCTTATGTATCTCTGGGGTTTTAGCGAAAGGGGAAGATTTCACGGACCATAGAGGAGTTAAGATCTCTGGGCGGGGTTGTTTCTTCCGGATAGGGCTAGAATCGAGGTTAGGAAGTAAGTCCCAGTGTCTCAATGTGGAGCACGCTTCATCCGGAGTAGAGCAAATAATCTGGGTCCCATCTTTGGGGGATGACATTTGACGGGAAATCCCCAGCGATAGGGAAATTTCCTTTTTTCTCTGAAAGTTTGGTGAGGCCCATAGTAGTGCGAAAAGCCCCGGAAAATAAAGAGATGTTCTGGAATTTGTCTGGCAAAAACGCCTTGTGAAGGGCTTTAGGAAACTTCTTTGATAGGGGTAGAAAGGGGACAAAAGAAATTGTCCCCCTTTGAATTTGCTGGGGGAGATTTCGTGGTTTAGGTATCCTGTTAATTCTTAAACAGTTACTCATGGGAGCAACAGTTGGGAAGGGTCAGTGCCATTAAATCGGTTAGGAACGCGTTGAGTTGGTCGGATGTAACCGATTCCGGGATGCCTCTAATTCGTACGTTGTTACGTCTGGATTTATCTTCAAGATCTGTATTTTGGGTGTGGGGGGCGTTAACTTCTTCCCTAAGATGTGGCGTCAATGAAAAAATTGTGAATTTCCGCAAATCTGACTTTTTCACTCGTGTGATCCATCCTGGAAGCTAGGGTTGAAAGTCCTGTCTGAGCTTTTAAATCACCCATTAAAGTCAGCCTGGAGGCTCAAGCAACATGAGGAGAACAAACTCTGCAGAGTGGATGTTGTTAGAGGTTGAGACTCCTCATCTTCCTGGGTTTCCAAATCTACAGATTCAGCTCTTGAAGAAATGGAGAGAGGAGCCGAAGGAAACTGTAGACCTCTTTTTGATCTTGTCTCAGTTTGCGGCGGGTGGGAAAAAATAGGGGTTTGGCGGGTTTTTGCCTTAGGGTTTTTTTTTGATGACCCCCCAAAAATTTTCCAGCGGGGGGACTTCTCCCTTCCCCACCCCTTTTTTTTTTTTTTTTTTTTTTTATTCTCCCTTCTTTTTATGGGTTAACAAGGGAGGGTGATCGGTACAAGTAGGGTGTCGGAGAGAGTCCCAGGGGATGACGGTTTCAGGTAGGCATCAGAAGAAGGTTAAGGAGATGTATCTGGAGCTAGAGGTGGTCTCAAGATAGAATATAGAATTTGGTACTGTATAGATATACTGTCTGGTGTTTCTGTGAGCAGGTGAATATTCCTATTGAAAATTGGAAGTAAGATGAGGCCAAACTTGGATTTTAGTAGCTTCAGATAGCTTGTGTAACAGATATATATTGCTCAGTTAAGGGAATGAAGCTTGAGGTAGCAGGAAGACTTCAGGTAGTACTGAGCAAGGTGGAAATCATTGAGCAGAAGAAGACAAACAGAGAACAGTCACAAGCAGAGAAGGATGCCCTGATAAGCAAAGTAATGTAGAACGGGTTTAAATTAAAAAAGGCTGAACTCAGTGATATTGAGGGGGCTCAGAGTCTCCAGCTGGAAGTCTTGGAAACGCCTTATGTATGCTGAGTATAGTGATTGAGGCACTTGGAGGAGAATAAGTTTCTTATAGGAGAGTGTTTAGACTTCTGCAGCTTGTGGTGTTAGGAGCGAGCACACTCTGTGTAGCAGCGCCGTGACCGGCCCCGCAGTAATGGCGGCAGGAACGGTGCGCATTTATAGAGAGAAGAGGGAGAGACACACTTACTGAGCTGTAGTGGCAGATGTTCTGGAGCCGGGATCCCGGGTTTCCCCGAAGGGCGGGGGGAGAGCACCAGATAGACAGGGGGATGCAGAGGGCTGTTAAAGCCACCAAAGCCGGGGACTGCACCGCTGGGTTTTACCTCTTCCCTGAGCTTCAGGAGGTAAGGAGTGTGCAGCAAAATGGCACCGCTTGCCACCGGGTCTCAGGGGGAGGTGGGGAATTTTTCTAAATCTGATTGTGGGTCACCTAGGGAAGGTTTTTCACCGGGGGAATGACAGCGTTTAAAATCCATTTTTGTTTTTATTGGGGCCATTTTGTGGAGCTCAGTCCAGGAGAGCACGGATCACACGTCCTACCACATCCCCTGCTCAGCCCACGCCCCTTGTCAAGTGTTTCTATGTTGAATAAAACTACATTATTTTGTGTCTCTTATTTAAAATTGTTATATTTCTATGGGTAAAATTACAAAATGCTCATGAATTATAGTATTAAAAGATGTAGAATATGTAATAGCACAGAATCTAAAAATGCAAAAGTCCTGGCCATTTTTAAAAGAATCATCAACCGTTCGCGATTTTGAAAAAGTTAGCAGTCCAAAATACTTTTTTTTACTTCAGTTTAGCCAAAATTTTCACTAATATAAAATTTTCTTTAAATGAATTCATTTAGGTGACACACTGATATTAAATGTTCCTTTAACAGGGAAAAGTTTAGTCCCTGTTCAGTGTATAAATGAAGATTCGTGGAGACTAACATTTGCACCCAAAAATAAACAATTTAAAACAGTCTATGGGGAAATTTTCCTCACAAACTTTTCCAAACAATCATACTATACATAGCAGCAGGCATAATTAACTAATTGCTGACATGTAGACAGTACGATAAATACGTGCACTGTGCACCAGCATATTGACTTACTGTGCGCCAATGCCAAACATTTTGTGTCTCCTGGCTGTGATTCAAGTACATACAAAGATCTAAATATGGGAAACTGATTGTGCCTTCTGCACCGAATACGTTACTGTAAATGTGGCTTAGAAAAGATACCATATATGTGACTATATTTCAAATCACAGCATTTGTTTTCTACAAAATGGGGAATGTAAAAATAAAATCACATTGACCCCTCAGAAAACAATATTAATTGGTGACCATTATATGTTGAAACCATAGGTCTATCGAAAACTGGCAATTGTTACTGGAGCCCTCTATAAAATGAAAAAAAAAAAAAAAAAAAAAAAAAAAATTTTTATTATATTATAATATTTATTATATTTTTTTAAAATATATTTTATAAAAAAAAAAAAAAAAAAAAATTTCTTATTTAATGTATTATTATTTAATTAAATATAAAATTTTTTTAAAATTTTTAAATAAATAAATATTTAATAATATATTTATAATTAAAGATAAAGCAAGTCTTTACTTTTAAAAGTCAGAAGAAGCAATCTGAAGATAAGTATTTTCTTGAAGGATTTTCTGTGTTACAGCACTTTAGAAAGAAACCTTAGACATGCCATAGTGAAGTGTCTGAGTTTTGGTGCTGGGATCCACACCTATCACTGAAATAAAGGGACATAGGCACATGGTCATAAACCTTATAAGCCTGTCTTAACCTAGCAAGGAGAGACAGTGTTCAGCTAAGGACCAATTCCCATTACATTTTGGCTCACAGTATCCCAACCAGTGACAGATGGTCAATACCTAATATGAATGGGACCTTAGCTGAATGCCCTATCTCCTTGCTTGGTAAAGACGGGCTTATAAAGTTTATGAGCACCTCACAGGACCTCCTTCTCTGTTCTCCTCTTATCAGCTCCTCACATAACCATCTCCAAGACTTCTCCCGCGCTTCCCCCCCCATTTTGGAATGATGCCCAAAAAATAACCCCCTTTCCCCAAGCTTCAAAAGCAACCTGAGAACCCTTTTTTTTCGGGTTGCCCATAACCACAATAACCCCTGCTGCCCCTGTACTACCCCCCCAAAAATTCTGGCCCCCACCTCCCTTCTCTTTCCCCCCTCCTTTAAGAAAATTTTAAGCCCTCACGGGCAGGGTCCTCTCTCCCTCTGTTGTGCCGTTGTAAGTCATTCTCGTTATTAATGTACTATTTTTATATATTATGTATGTAACCCCCCGCTCGAATGTACAGCGCCATGGAATTAATGGTGCTTTAAAATAAATGATAATAATAATAATAATAATCAATTGTCATGAAAAGACAGTGCTCAACTAATCACTTGTTTTAATGATCAATGGGGTATTTGAACCAGGACCTCCACCGATTTAAATTTATGACACGTCACTTTGATATGGCTAAATTGGATTTTTGAAAGAGTGGTTACATTTTTTATTTCACATACGTTATGTATGTTTTTAAGTTCCAGATGCACTTCAATCCTCAGCAAACTAATGTCCACATGTGATGATGATTGACTGTAGGTTTATTATTCAAGCAGTCTGCTGTTCTAATGGCACTTCTACTGCTTGCAGAAGAACTGTGCATGGTGATTGACTGGATATTTCAGCCAATCATGTGCACTATTGATGAGACACGGGCATGTTGAATATTAAGTCAATCGCCATGCACATGTTAGTGGGCATGCCTAACTCCTGGTCAACAACGGGAGTCCATGCATTAAGAACACATGCAGTTGGTTGAATCTTCCAGCTAATTGCTGTGTGCTCTTAGCTGCTATCCAGAGACATGGTAGGTTGCAACTGTATTCAATTTACGATGGCCAATAAGAGGCCATCATAATCTACCGCAACCTGAGGCCATTGTAGTGTGTATTGTATTAAGTGCAGTACAAGATCATGGTGTAATTATAGTCATGGCAGCCATAGCAGTTGTTGTGAGACCATTAGGTTGAGGGGGTCCACACAGGTGCAAGAACATTGTACCTTTTTTTTGAAAATAACAAGTGGGGGTCTTTTTTCTATAGATATTCCTCTGAATTACTTTAGAATTATATCTATTTAACCTTATGTATGATCTCTGCCTTTAAGCTTCATAAACCACATGTATCTTGAGAACAGGTCTCCCCTCACCCTTCAGTTATTGTTTGTGTCATGGTCACAAGAAAAAGGAGACATGATGGCTGATTTATGTCTCTCTCCATTTACTCCATTGGCAGTTCCAAGTAGAGTAGAGCCTACTTTCTTTAAAAGTTTTCTTAAGGTACTGTATTTTTCGAACTAGAGGATGCAGTGGCCCATAAGAGGAAAATAGGAATAAAAAAATTTAAGTGTGGGATAAAGTGTAGTTTTCATTGGTACCATTTTGGGACAGATGCAACTTTTTGATCATTTTTTATTCCAATTTTTTGGGGATATGAAATTACAAAAAAATCTACAATTTTTTATTTTTTTTTCTTCTGTGGTGTACAGCTATCTGTTTGCAATCTGTGGGGGAATGGAGGGCCAAATAAATGTATAAAAGTGTTTGAAAAGATACATAATTTCAGAGATTATTATACACCTGAGAGAAATATGGAATCCAATGCAAAAAGACAAGGATACCAGCCAAGTCTATTGTTTGCAAAAAGTGATTTAATATTGGGAGGTAATTTGGCATAAACATGATAGCTAAGACTTGTCTAAAAGGATTTTCTTCTTTAGATTTTTTTTAGTTATTTGTAATTTTTTACCTATCATGTCTCATTTGAAGAATAGGTTTTTTTTTGCTGGACAAACCCTTTAAGTATCTCGGATCTTTGCATTTTAATTTCAATAATAAGATAGGTCTCTAATATTTTCATCAAATTTGGTATTTCCCCTCTTTATGTATAATGGAAACATAAGCCATTTTAGATTCTATTTAGTTCTTCTTTGCAGATATTTATGAGATATGGGATAAGGATTAATTAAGGTGCTATGTATTAATATGGTGGAATGTACTGTCCAGCACTATGGTTGGGTATAGATGCTGCTATAGAGCAGAGTATTGCAACTCAAATACTAATTATATAAAGATTCCACAGCACACAGAAACGAAGTTATAAGTAGTTTGCAAAAATCTTTATGTAGATATATAGTGTAGGATTTACATAGACAGGTTACACAGCATAGTTTCCATACATTAGTTTACATAATAAGGATATAGGGCCAGAAGAGAGTGATCGCAGTTTCTTCTGGCCCTATATCCTTATTATGTAAACTAATGTATAGAAACTATGCTGTGTAACCTGTCTATGTAAATCCTACACTATATATCTACATAAAGATTTTTGCAAACTACTTATAACTTAGTTACTGTGTGCTGTGGAATCTTTATGTATTAATACGATGATGGTCTATCTGGGCTAGAGAATTTATCTTTAGGTCAATCTCATCAAAGTTGTAGACTACAGATTCTGTAATAAGGTTCCCATACTGCTTCTGCTTACATTTCATAAATAAAAAGGCATATATATAGGGTGAAACATCAGATTTGCGCTGCTCCATTATTTTGGCCTATTTTCCTCGTATTTGACATATTTTTTCTTGTAGTCCTATTCAAAATACGACCGGTCGTACACTAAAACTAGCACAGTTTGCACCAGGCACAATGCATTTAAATGCACCTCAGTTGTGCACCCAAAATATGCTAGCTATGCGCCTGAGATGTGCTAGGCATAATAGATGCAAGGTTTATAAACAGGTTCAAACATTTGGGAGCACTCATTTAATGGGCCTTAAAACTGGCATGGTGGCACCTCCTTTCTAACATGTTGCCCATAAAGTCTATAATGGTATGTGAAATAGTTTTTATGTTTACATATTTCCAATTCCAAATTTCGCTGCATTAATTCTATATAAGTCTGAATAAAATGAATGAAATCCCTCTGCCATAAATTTTGCAACTGAAAAATACCTTGTTATTGCTTAAAGGAGTTGTCTCATTACGAGCTTTCAGCCTGTCAGTGTCCCTGGATAGTTTGAACTGAGGGGCGTGCTAGCTTGTCTGTACTGTTCTGCTCCCCTCTTTTCTCCCCTACTCTATTCTCTTTCTTGGATAGGCATCAGCATTAAACAGGCATGATATCGTAATTACTATAACAGAATGGATGAGGAAGGTGTTAGCTCTTCAGATATTCTACCCTATAGTGGTCCAAGCACACAGGAACGATTAAGGAGTAGTGTGCATAAGATCTATGTGGAAGTTGTAGAAAGGAATAATTTGACAGCTGTGTGCTAATAGAGTCTAGGGCGATCAAGGTGTATCCTATTTATCACCCTGCAATTATGTTAAACACAATTTGTCTCACACATAAATCCAGCAACAAATTCAAAGAAGTGTTTTAAACTACTATCTAGGACTGTGTCATAATACGTGGTCTATGATAATAAGAGATGTCACATGGCTGGCTCTTGTATCTTAAGTAAAATTTTAGTAAGATTTTTGGTTCACAGTTGTCTCAAGACATTCTAATGATATATGAGTGAACATGACAGTGGCTCCTGCTGCACATCTATCTTTAGAGAGCAGCGAATCACACACACAGGTTAATCCATTGCAGCTCGGTACACAGACTGCAGAGTCCTCCCCCCACTCATTCTTCAACCTCCAGAAGCATTCTGTGCAGGGCTCATACTGCTCCTACTGGCCTTCAAGGTGATGAGTCATATCAGACCTGACAGCCAGTTAAGATAAGGTTCAACAGGTTCGGCACTATTAGAGTTTAAGAAGCTGATGTGCAGTAATACTAACAGGCTAGCTCAAAATCAGTAAGGAGCATTTTGTAATGTACATATATTGCAATGCTTGCTTGATTTTTAAAGATCTTTAAATTAAAACCCAATCATTGTAGCGAGACAACCCCTTTAATGTCTAGCTTGAATAGACACCTTCACTTTTCTTTGTTCAGAGATTAATTTGGTAGGGTTGTCTCCATGGGTGTAGTTCTTGAACTTAGATTTCTTATGTTTTTGACCTTAGAGCTGAGTGGTTTAGGAGCTAATGGAAATGTCACTCTATCTGACACTGCTTCATATTTCACTTGTTTTTTTGTAACATGAAAGGATAATGCTATAAATTCTGCTCTAAAGAAAGCTCTAAGTACTTCATATAGCTCTTTCTTGGATAGTGCATTCATGCCCCTTAAATTCTGAGCATTATATCAGAATTTAAGTTTTACATAATTAATAGAATGATAAAGCTTCTTTTCTTGAAGTGTTAGTTTCAGGATAAATCTACTGTATAAGGGGCAAAAGCAGTCAGCAGGAAAAGTAATAGATGGCAAGTATGTGCCACTAAGGCTTCTAATCTCAGTGCTGAAAGTTCTGAAAAGATTCTTGTATCCAAGTGGCTGTAGAGTCTAGCTTCGGGTGTAGCCCCCGGGGAAATGAAAAAAAAAGGGAAACTCCCATATCAATGTTTTTCCCCACACAGCAATTTTGGGTCGTTTTTCACACCAAAATATGCGCCAAAATATGTCCAAAACAATGTTCTAAACTCTTCTATTGGACTGCAATGTCAAATACGTGTCGTCATTAAATGACCTTATTTTTAGAATGGCGAATGTTCAACAATAAAAATTTTTTTTTAAGAATTTGGAAAACTTGGTTCGAAAGAATCAATTTGGGGGTATTGGGGGTGAAGAATTGTGCTTTTTGATTAAAATAAAACCTTAAAAGCACATTAATTCCAAAGGGGGGTTAACCATTTTTTCCTTTTTTTTTTAAAGAAACAGCTTTTTTTAATACCAACAATTTTGGCTGCCAATTCTTTTGCCAATTAAAATCCAGGGTTAATTTAAACTTGTTTTCCCTGTGGTACCCAAAAAAAACCCTCTTTTTTTACCGCCAAAAAATACAATTTTTCCCGTACCTAATTTACAAACGAAGTTAATTACAATTTTTTTCCTTTTTGTGTAGCGTAGAAAACACGCAATTTAACACGCTCAAACTAGAGTGGTGGGTGCCATCCTTTGCGCAATTTAAAATCCCGGGGGTTTAAATTTAAACTTGTTTTTTTTGCTTGGTGAAAAAAAAACCTCTTTTTCACCCCAAAAAATTACAAATTTTTTTTGTAGCATAATTTACAACGAAGGGGAATTAAAATTTTTTCTCTTTTTGTTAGCTAAAAACACGCAATTGAACACGCTCAAAACATAGTTTGGGCTGCTCAATTCGTTTAGCAAACATCCAGGGGTTAATTAAGCGTTTTTTTTCTGCTGTGGTGACAAAAATAAACCGTCTTTTTCCACCGCCAAAAATAAAAGTTTCCTGTACCATAATTCACAGCAAGGTTAATTACAATTTTTTTCTTGTGTGTAGCGTAGAAAACACGCAATTGTAACACCCTAACAAAGCTAGTATTTTTGGCTGCTCAATTCTTTTGCGCAATTTACATCCAGGGTAATTAAGCTTTGTTTGCTGCTGTGGGTGCCCCAAAAACCGTCTTTTTTCACCGCCAAAAATTAAAATTTTCCTGTAGCATAATTCCCCAAGCAAAGGTTAATTACAATTTTTTTTCTTGTTGTTAGCGTAAAAAACACGAAATTTGTAACACACTACAAAGCTAGTATTTTTGTGGCTGCTCAATTCTTTTGCGCAATTTACATCCAGGGTTAATTAAGCGTTGTTTTTTGCTGCTGTGGTGACTCCAAAAACCCCGTCTTTTTCACCGCAAAAATTTAAAATTTTCCTGTATCATAATTCACAAGCAAGGTTAATTACAATTTTTTCTTTTGTTGTGTACAAGAAAACAGGGCCAATGTAAAAAGCTACAAAGCTCGTATTTGTGGTTGCTCAATTGTTTAGCAAAATTTACACCCGGGGGTTATTTAAAACGTTGTTCTAGATTGGTACTCAGTAAAAGAAACTTGTTTTTAACCGCCACAGAAAAAAATTTCTGTACATAATTCATATCCAAAGGGTTAATTAAGCCTGTTTGTGGCTTTTAATATTCAGTAAAATACACAGAGTTTTTAAACGGCACATACAAGTCAATTTTTCCTGCCCATAAAGAGCGCAATTTTTATCCAAGGGTTACCAAGCTTGTTACTGGGTTTTATTTGGAGTCAAATACAGGGTGTGTATTATTATATACAGATATCTTCATCAAAAAAGTGTCTGTAACATTTTAGAACAAACAGTAGTCAGACAGAGAGGTGGCAGGCTCTTAACCTGCGAGTGGCAGAGGCACAAACATTCCAGGGCCCAGGTCCGCAGCACAGCAAGGGGACGTCGCACAGGGTCCTCGGGGGCCACAACTGCCGCTGTCCCTCTAGCGCCCGTGTGCTGACTAGCAAAACCCCAAGGTTTCTTTTATTGGTTGACTAGGTCATCCACACTTTCCCCGATGACATCTGACAACCCCACCAAGAGTCGGTGGGAACGTCAGACACAACCCTTTGTTTTGGCATGGCCGGGAGCGGGTCAGCGGCCCTCACCTGTCCTCAACCCGCCCTGGCCCATCCGGTTTCCCTCAGCCAGAGATCGACTATGTGGTCTGGGCTCAGGCCACTATATAGCGAGGATGAACAATTTGAGGAGGGCAGACAGCAGCTACTTGGCACGAAGAAATTGGGCCAATATCCCCTGCTTTTTGCAGTAGGCGGGAAAGTATAGATGTGAAAAGTGGCATGGGAGGTCATGTTGTGAGAGGTCAGCCTCTGCATACCAAGACCGTGATGAGGACAGCAGTGACGATGAAAAACAAATAGATGATGATGTAGCCGACCGCAACTTGGAGCCGGGTGAGGCAAGGGCTTCATCACCGTCAGGAGAAGAGGGGGTCAGCTTGGCGACCGGCAGCAGCGCAGCCAGCAAGTGGGTCGTGTGGCCGTGAGTCAGCAGGATACAGCAGTGTGAGTTTGGTAGCCAAGCGGGCCCCGGGGTAAAAACCCCTTCGCAGGTCCAAGAAAGTAGCCGGCACAGGGGCTCAGCAGGGAGCGGCCAGTAGTCACTCAGTGCGGAGCGTTGGTAGTAAAATCCGATACTCGCGGTGGGGAGTTCTTTGCTAAGACAAACCCGGGGGAGCCCAATATGGTATAATGTAAATCTGTGGGCAAAAGTGAAGCGTGGGTAGGGAGCTAACGTTGGCACCACGGCCCCGCGTCAACACATGCAGCGTCAACCATCCGGTGGCCTGGAGAAATGTGGCTCAATTGTGGTCCATCCTCCCCGCACAACAGCAGCGAC
>JAODAL010031160.1:0-48840 GCA_025379985.1 Phyllomedusa bahiana | reverse complement strand
GTCAGGGGGGGACCCGGGCAGGGGGATGAGGGGCCCCCGGACCGAGGTGCGGGACGGGGGCCACTCAGAGTCGGCACGGATGCGTAGAGCTTGAACAGGTACAAAAGGCGGGCAACAAAAATAATAAAAAGACGGGGTGGACTGCAATCCCCAAGAAAGATTAGAAAAGGTTAGGGTTATTTAGTTTAGAGAAAAGAGGGCTTCGGGGGGATAAAATAAATATGTTTTAATATATTAAGGGCCAATATAGAGATCTTGCTAAAGATTATTTTTATACCCAGGACTGTATCTAGAACAAGGGGGCATCCTCTATGACTTGAGGATAGAAAGTTTCTACATAAACATAGAGAGGGATTCTTTACTGTTAGAGCAGTGAGACTGTGGAACTCTCTGCCAGAGGAAATTGTCATGGTGAATTCACTAACAGAGTTCAAGAAGGTGCTGCAAGAAGAATTCTGGAGAGGGGTTGTTGATCCAGGAATTTATTCCGATTGCCAGATTGGAGTCAGGAAGGAATTTTTTCCGTAACATGAGGACAATTCATGGGGGTTTTTGCCTTCCTCTGGATCAACACTTTAACACTTTAGCAACACTGGGCTGAACTGGATGGACGTATATCTTTTTTCGGCCTGACAAACTCTATGTAAACTATATGTAATCCCTTTAAGTTTTAAGTCCAAGAAATCCATCCCAAACTGTGTAGCAAGGAAACTCCCGGACCACAGCTGAGCCGCACAACTGTGCAATGTTTCGAGGGTAGTGCCTTTCTTTCTCAAGTATCTTGAGACATGCATGTGTGAGAAATAGGGGTTTTAGCCTTGAAACCTGAGGTATGTCTACACAGCAATTTTAAAATGGCGTCCAAAATCCGATGGTATTTTAACATTACTGGACTGCGGTTTTTGCCACAGATTTGCGCTTTTGGAATTTGCACAGGAACTGGGGCGGCAAAACCTGCAGAATATCCAACAGTTTTATAATCCGCCACAGTGTGGCAGATTTTAAAACTGACCGGAATAAATCTGTGCTGGGTAGCACAGATCTTTCATTGCGGTCTACACAACACTGGGTACAGTCGGATTTTCAGCAGGTTCTATATACTGAATACGCTGAAAATCCGATGACAATCCAGTGCTGTGTAGACATAGCCTAAAGGGATTTTCCCATCTGGCTGTTTCACAGAGCCTGCTCTTCACAGCCAGCTTCATACTCCCACTTTCAGGTTAGACTGTGGTAGCTTTTACAGCAATGACTGACATTTAAGCTCTGCTATTCCTACCTGAACATGTTAAAGGGACATTGATGAAGCAGGGGTTTTCACAGTAGGACAGAAGGCAACAGACCTCTAAAGGGTTAAATTTTGTCAGTAAGAAAGATAAAAAAGCTACTGTGCTGCTGATAAGACATTAGACTGGAAACATTGGAGCCCACCAGTGGAGTTTAGTATTGGAGCCCACCAATAGAGTTGATTCTTGGGGCTCACCCTACAGTTATAATACATAACTTCACATGACTCTTGCTTTGTACCTCTCCATATCAGTGTGATAGGAATACCCCTTTTAAATTAACATGCAGGCAAGCCACAATGTTATTTTGAGGAGATAGCACTGATGAAAAATACTGATGAACATTCACTCACAGACCTACTATACAGGATATTTGTTGCTGCTTAGTATTCTAATTACACACAGATTTTCTGTATGGTGCCAGTGATATCTGTAGTGCTCTGCCCCAGCTAGCTACTTATGTCATGTCAATACTATTGAATCATCAACACATTCTAAGTAACCACACAAAGTACTAACAGCCCATTCAAAAAAGTTACCACTTTACCACGTTAACTTAGCACACTTAACATACATGAATGTCACAGACTATGGGGCTGATACCACTCTATACACAGCCAGCATTGGCTGTTAAATACCGTCAGGCCCTCTATATCACTACAGCTATTATTGTGATGAACCATGGATGCCTTTGAGTGGATTTACACATGGCGGACATCTTACATGCATTGAAAATGTTAAAATCTGCAACACACCTTCTGTAAGTCCACACATAAATCCCCATAATAATTCACATTTAAGACATAATGATTTAGCAGTGAATTTGTTGGTGGCATAAAATTACAACAAATTTGAATCCACCCTCAATGATTGGAGCAATAAAGTGTTTCACTTGCCATTGACCCAAACTTTTTTTTATATCTTTTAAAGTAATTAATGTCATTTAGTGATATTTGACATGGACATACCCTGGTCTATTAGATGTATGATGAAATCAAAGCAACTGTTGAAAGTGTCCCCCTCTGTCATCTAGACATACTTGAACATGTCATTCCATGGAATGTTGTAACCAGGACTAGGACAAGGTATTCTGGTGCCTAGAAAAATAAGACATATACAGCTCAACCCAATGGAAAATTCAGCCCACTCAATACCTCCTCGCAGGCCACTTGTCTGCAATGAATTGTCACACTAGGCGGTTCACTACCTTCGCCTACCCATTGCCCTGATCCTAGTTGTAGTCAATATATAGGCACAGTTTTCTGCAACTGCTTAATAAATCGTTTTGGGACATATCTAATAACCTAGTTTTCCAGTATATCTGGACAATAAATGCAGGTTGTTCAACTGTCTACTGGTTCATATCCGACAGGAACATACAGATATAATGAATGTGGGCACCACAGAACACAACACCACTATGGATGAGCAAATGGAATCTGACGTAGTGGAATTCGTTTCGAATTTCAGGAAAAATTTTATTCCAAACGAAGCCAAATTTCCTTTTTTTCTAAAGTGTCTTTTCAGCCTAATATCAGGCGCAGCCCTGTTCAAACATGTTTAAATGCCCCACATGCCATTATCAGGTACATTACAGAGCTGCGGGTCTTCCCTCCAAAGCCGCAAAAATCATGGCAGCAGCCGTTATCAATATAGACGAGGATAAAAAAGTTTTCAATAGTACCTCAGTGAGGCGAAGATATGGTGTTTTAAAAAGGTTTCTATTCCAATAAAAACAATGTCAATAAAAGAGCATAGACCTTTTACACCTATTTTGGCAAGAAAATACTCAACGCATTTCTCGTCTGCACCGCCGCTACATCAGGAGACGTGTTATAAGAAAAACTGGGAAAGACCGTATATTTAAAATTGAGGCTAAGCTCTTATTGGTCAGTTTGTTCCTCCAATTGCTATTTGAGCGCCGTGGATCCATTATTCTCTATGAGAGTCTATATAACCAATCAGAAACAAGGCGGTATAATTCAAATAACATAGCTTAGAATAAAGCTGTTTGGTGATTGGGCAGAAATATGGAGGCTGGACTATTCCAGCCAATGAGAGCATGAGCTACTCGAGACTCGTAATATGCTATGGGGTGCGTTCCACCAATCAGGATTCGAGCTACTCGTTCCTTTTTGTTCTATGGAAATAGAGTCTTGTGTCTGATTGGTGTATAGAAAGTGAGGTAAATTCGTATCCACCAATCCTGAAGGGAGCGACAAAAACTACATGTTAATTTATGGTGTCTGCCAATTAGGATCCGAGCGACTATCTCCACTATGTTCTATGGAGAGATGAGCTCTTTCTCTGATTGGCTCAAGTGGAGGGGGGCTTGGCTGTTTCCTCCAATGGGGAAACAAGCGATGTTCTCCCTTAGAGTTCTATGTATATTAGACCTATGTTCACGGACAACCTAAGGGCAATTCTTCTCCCTTGTATTTTGATATTTTATGATTTGTTTTTTCTTTCTTCTTTTCATTTTGGAAACCACTAAGGGCCACATGTTGAAAACAGACTAGGTCAAAAAATTCACTTTCTTTGGCCCGGTAGAAAAACCCAAATAAGAGCCCCAAAATTTTCTTTTTTCCCAAAGGAAATTTAAAAGGGAAATGAAAGGGGAGCTCTGATGGGTTGCTATGGGAACAAAGGGAGTTTTAGACTGGGACATTTTTATCCATGGGCCCTGGGGTTTTTTTAACTTTGGGTGCTCTTCTGAATTTTAAATTTTGGGTTTTTTCGGGGATTAAGGTCCCAAAAAGGATCTTTTTTTTATTAGAAAACCCGTGGTTTTGTAGAGTTTTTTCTTATTTCTGGGGGAAAGTAATTATTAAAAGTGGATTGTCATCAAAAAACAAAACCATAAAGGCTCTATGCAGCCCCGGGAAAAACCCCGTTTTTTTTAACGCGGGCTCATCGCAAAAAATTCGAAACCAAAACAATTTTTTGGGGAAAAATTCTGGAATCGGCCCCGGAAAACCCAAAAATTTTTAGAAAAATTTTGTCAACTCTAAACACCACTTTTTTAAAAAGCAAAAAAACCTAATGACCAATTGGGAGGTGAAAAGCCTGGGGCCCTTTTCTAAAATGCCTGTATGAGAAGATACGGCAGGCATTTCCCCAACACTTACAAAGGATTTACCATTTTCTCATGGGGCCACGCTCGTCCATGTCACATTTAAAAAATTTTATGTCAATTATTTTTGAAAGTTGTAAGAAAAACTTTTAGGTCAAAATAGGAGTGAAAAAACTTGTAAAATAACAAAGAGTTTTGGGGATTGGGCCCCAATACCTCTATATTTTTCTGCTAATACTTAGAGAAAAACTCAATTAATTAGAAAAAATGAAAGTTACAGCTATTTATATGAGGTATAGTTCAACTTTTTAAAATGTAACATGACCCTTTTCTTCGTTGCTAGGAAAATTATAGTTTAAAAAAAAAATTAAAGGGTTTTTCCATTGGAACAGATGATTTCTGATTTTAAAAATAACAAAAAGCATTTTGCTACTTAAACATTAAATTATTTTGAAAAATGGTTAATTTTTGTCCTTTAATTCTCTCTCTAATTAATTAAATTTTAATACTCAAATTTCTCTAATTAAAAAAAAAGCATTTGTTTCATCCCCAAATAGTGTGGCTTTGTTTTTCGATTTTACATAAGAATCAAACAAAAATTTGCTTTTGTGATTTTCTTACTTCAATTTAGAGCACTTTTTATCTCCTTTTTATGCAAAGAAAAAAGAAGAAAACAACATGAAAAGCGCCCCCAGAAAAGTATTCCATGGGGCGAAAGAGGTAATTAAAAAATAAAATCTCTAATTTTATCTGGTTGTGCATAAGGATGGCCCCAAACTCTCCTTTGTGCCCATCTAAATCTGGGGGGGGGGAAAGGTTGCGGGGATTATTGTTGCTTCCCCACGTCTTCCCCCACAATACACTGGAAGGCGGTATAGTTAATCTAGTGACCAAGTCACAGCAGTAAACTTGGGGTCCAGTTGGGCTTTCAACTCAGGCCGTTATTTGCAGACTCTAATGGCGACATTTCTAAATAGCTTTAAGACAGTGTTTTCTTTTTTTTTGAGTCATCTTACTGGCGCAGTGAAATGGCAATACAAAGTCTTGGTCGGGCAACCACCTTAAAACCTGATCTGGCTGTTTTAATGTTCTTGCATGGGTTGTGTTGAGAATCAAAAGGTCTAATCCAATGAATTTTTGGGGCGACACCCCCAAAGGCCCCAAATCTTTGAAACACTAAAAAGTGTCTTTGGGGCCTTAAAAAGGGGATTTATTGCTCCAAATTTTGGGAGGCCCCCTGTTCATAATTCTTTTTGGCCAAAAAAATACACCAGAAAAGGCAAAGTCCCTTCAAAATGTTGCCCTAAAAGCGGAGGTCATTGTGTGACCCTGCACATAATGTCCCGAGTTACATAGTTTGTAAGGCCGAATAAAGACATACTTTCCTTCAGTTCAGCCTATTTTTTCTAAAGTGTTTTACCAGAGGAAGGCAAAACCCCCAGGGTAAACCAATTGCCCATTTTTAGGGAAAAAAATTCCTTTGACTCCCATCTGGCAACAGAATAAATCCCTGGTCAACGACCCTTCTCCAAAATCCAGCACTATAAAATTTTGTAAGGGGTTTGGTAGCGGGTTGTTCGTCTTTGGGAGACGGGGACAGTAGCGGGCACAAAATCAAAAACAAGGAAAGTTTTTTTAAAACTCCCCCCAGACAGTTTTTTGTTTTGCAAAATGGTACATAAAAAAAACAAACAAAACAAACCTATGCCCTTTCCGCTCTAAATAAACTTAGAATACCCCCCTAAAAAACTGTCCGGCCTCATACCAGTCCCCTGAAAAACAACAATTTACTGACCACAAATAGGGGTCCCCAGGGCTGAAACTGAAACCTGTCCCCCGGGGGGAAAAGTGGGGTGTCTGCACTCTGGCCTTATATGAGGCCCGACACACCCAAAACTTAATCAGGCAGCCCCCAAAACCCCACTGCCCAGTGGAGTGGGCCCCCCCCGCATCCCCACTTTTCCACAAACCACCCTTCAAAATGGGTTTTTCTAAACCCCACATAGAGTCTTTTTTTATCTCTGGGGAAACTTCACTATTTGGTTTTTTTTACCTTGGGCAAAAAGGAAATCTTGGGGATATACCTTCCCTTAGGGCCTTTCCCGATTTTCTGTCACAATTTCCCCCCCCCCGTTTCAGACCCGGGGCTGGAAACAATGGACACAGCAATTATCGAAAAGGCATCTGCATTTTTCATTTGGGGGCCCCGGCCGGTGTTTTACCCTAAATTTATTTCCTGTAAGGGCCAGACCCCCCTTGTTACCCTCTATTCTTTTCCTTTTTTTCACAATCCCTTTTGGGGGAGCGATCCGTAATCAACTCAAAAAAGCCGGCAAAGCAGGTAATAGGGAGTGCTTTTTAGGGCCCTTTTTTAGCAAGGGACTCCCCCTTTTCCATATTGCATATTTTGTTTTTTGGACATTTATTTTCTACTCAAAAAAAGAGCACCGGGTTTTTCCTCCCATTTGGGAAACTGGGACAATACAGCCCCCCGTCCCACATCCGACCATCGGTCTGAAAAGGGGAAACCCTTTTTTTAAAATCGGGGGTATCACCCCGGGTTGGGGCCACAATAGGTCTTTAAAAGTCTGAAAAGCTTTTTTAGCCCGGGGTGTCCACTTAACCATAACAGATCCTTTCCTTTGGTTATCAGTCAACGGGGCTGTTAGGAGGCAAAATTAGGTACAAACTGTAAGGGTCCCTCAGGGGCCCGAAACAAACAGACACGGGGAGGCCCGACACTGATCCCAACCCCGCCCGCCTTTTGGGGGTGCCCAACCCTTAATAGGTTTCCCCAACCAGAAACGAGACTATACACTATACTGAATACGTGAAAACACAAAAACGCAGACAAACAATCAAAAACAATAAGGCGGTCAAGCAAGCCAAGCAGTAACTATCGGGAACGCGGACAAAATCAAAGGGAGAAAAAAAAACGGGGAAAAAACAGAGTAAGTTAACCAGGGAGGCCCAGAATAAAGAGGGCGAGTTAAAGGCAGAAACAGTTCATTAAAAACAGGCAAGGAAAAAGGGGACAAAAAACCCCTTAAAATACCTTCCAGGAAAAACAAAGGACAAAGGAAATAGGAGGAAGAAAGGGAAACCAGATGGGAAAGGGGAAAGAGTTTTTAAACCCCCCAGGAGCAAGGAGCCGGGTTAACCCCTTTGGAGTGCGGGGCCCATTCCGGGCCCCGGGGGCGTGGGCCCAAGGAATCAATCAAGATAGCAGGGAAAAAAACCCAGTTCCAAAATAGTAAACACAAATGTAGCCTATGTCAAAAAACCACGGTTTAACGTCGCAACGCCGGGGCCCGGCGCCCAAAGGAACTAAAAGCGGGTTTTTTTTTCTGGCATGATCATGACTAGGGATGGGCGAATGTTTCTAACGAATTTGGAATTCGTTTAGAATTTCGGGAAAACTTCGGTTGGGAACGAAGTCAAACCCTTTGGGGGGTGTTCGCGGGAACAAAAGGGTGCTTTTAAATTGATAAAATGGTTTGAGACACTTTGGCGTTACATGGGGCAAAGCACTCGGGGAGGAAGAAGGGCATAGCCTGCATGACTGTCGAAGAGATGAAGCCAATCAGAGACCGGGGGGTTTCCCCCTTTTGGCGTCACCGCACTATATAAGCCCGAGGCGCCCGCGGGGAGCCACACCCCTTTCTCACTGTACTGACAGGGAAGGTGCTGCTGGGGGTATAGCTTTTTCCCTGAAGAACGGGTTTTTTTACACTGTTTTTTTTGTGGGGGTTTTCAATTTGTCTCAGGGGGTGTTTTTTGAATGTTAATTTCTAAATTTTTTTGGGGGTTTTGGGAATTGAAATCCATTTTTGGGTTTCCACGGGCAGCCTGCTATACATTAAATTTACCCCAAAGTGGGATCTAACCCCAGTTCCTGTTGTATTCTTTTAAAAGAAACGGGGGTTTTTACAATACAAATCCACTTCTTTTTGGTTTGCTCAATTCTATTGCCCCAATTTAAAATCCAGGGGTTTAAATTTAAAACCCTTTTGATTTGCTGGTGTCTGCCCAAAAATAAACCGTTTTTTTTCAAGCCAAATATATATATTTTTTTTGGTACCTAATTCACAACCAAAGGGTTTAAATTTAAAATTTTTAAACCCTTTTGGGTTGTGTGGCGTAGAAAATAACCCCAAATTGAACACCAAACAAAGCTACTATTTTTTTTGTGGGGGGCCCCAAAATTCTATTCGCAATTTACATCCGGGGGTTAATTAACGTTTTTTTTGCGGGTGTGGCTGACAAAATTTTTAAACCGTCTTTTTCAACCCCAAAATATATATATTTTTTTTGGTACCTAATTCACAAGAAAAAGGGTTTAATTACAATTTTATCTTTTTGTTGTTTTGGCTAAAAAATAACGCCATTGTAACACGCTACAAACTACTATTTTGTGGTCCCTCAATTCTATTGCGCAATTTACATCCGGGGGTTTAAATTAACCGTTTTTTTGGGCTGGGGGTGCTGAAAAAAAATAAAACCCTTCTTTTTCAACCCAAATTTTAAATATATTTTTTTGGTAGCCAAAAATTCCCCAAGAAAGGTTTTAATTACAATTTTATCTCTTTTTTGTGTGGGTAGAAAAATACCCATTGAAAACAGGGAACAAGCTACTATTTTTGTGGTGGCTCAATTCTATTGCGCAATTTACACCCGGGGGGTTTAAATTTAACGTTGTTTTTGCTGGTGTGCTGACAAAAATAAACCGTCTTTTTTAAACGCCAAATATATATATTTTTTTTTGGTTGCATAATTCAAAAGAAAAGGGTTTAATTTAAAATTTTTAATCTCTTGTGTTTTGGGCGTAGAAAATACCCAATTTTTTAAAAAGCTTAAAAAGGGCTACTATTTTGTGGTGGTTTCAATTTATTGCGAAAATTTCATCCGGGGGTTAATTAAGCGTTTTTTTTGGGGTGGGGGGCTGAAAAAAATAAACCGCCCTTTTTAAACCCCAAAATTTAAATTTTTTTTTTTGGTAGCCTAATTCACAAGAAAAGGGTTTTTTAAAATTTTATCTCTTGTTTTTTGTGGCGTGGGAAAAAATTCCCATTGTAACCCCTACAAAAGTACAGTTTGGGGTTGGCCTCAACCCCCATTGCGAAAATTTACATCCGGGGGTTTAAATTAAGCTTTTTTTTTGCTGGTTGTGCTGAAAAAAAATAAACCGTTTTTTTTTCAACGCCAAATATTTTTAAAATTTTTTTTGGTACCTAATTCACAAGAAAAAGGTTAATACAATTTTATCTCTTGTTTTTGGGGCCCGTAGAAAAAAAGGGCCATTGAAACCCACCTACAAACCCTACTAGTTTGTGGGGGGCTAAATTCTTTGCGAAATTTTTACTTTCCGGGGGTTAATTAAGCTTTTTTTTGCTGGTGTGCTACAAAAAAAAAACCTTTTTTTTCAACGCCAAATATAAAATTTTTTTTTTTGGTAGCCAATTTCCCACAAGCAAAGGTTAATTACAATTTTTTTCCTTTTTTTGTGTGGCGTAAAAAATTTACCCCATTGAAAACCGTTCAAAGCAACTGTTTGTGGTGGCTCAATTCTTTTGGCCAATTTAAAATCCGGGGGTTAAATTTAAAGGGTTTTGTTTTGTGCTTTTCTGAAAAAAAATTAAAACTGTTTTTTTTCAAAAACCGAAATATATCCCATTTTTCTTGTAGCATAATTAAACCAAGGGGAAGGGTTTAAATTAAGCCTGTTTGTCCCTTTTTACATTTAGTAAAACACACATCTTTTAAACAAACCACATCCCAATTTAAATTTTTTTGGGCCCAATTTGTGGAGCCAATTTATACCCCAAGGGGTTTTACCCAAGCTTGTTACGGGGTTCATTTGGGTAAAAAAAACAGGGTTAATTTATCAAAACAGATAGCTTCACCAAAAGTGCTGTACATTTTAAAAACAAACATAGTCAGACAGAGGGGGGTGGCAGGTCTGAAAAATGCGAGGGGAAAGTGGCACAAACATTTCTAAAAGGGGCCCCAAGGTCGAAAGCAAAACCCAAGGGGACTTCGAAAAGCGGGGGTCACCCCCTAGGGAGGGCCAAAAACTCCCGGGCTGCATCTAGCGGCCGGGTTTTTTCAAAAACCCAAAGGGGTTCCCGGGATTGGTTACTAGGTCACCCTCTTCCCCCCAGATAAATTTCTGAAAAACCCCCCAGCCAAGAGCCCGGGGGGGAACCCCTCAGACACAACCCCTTTTTGGGGCAGGGCCCGGGGGGAGCGGGCCCAAGGGGCCCCCCTCACCTGTCCTCAGCCCCCCTCTGTCCCACCCCCATTCCCTCACCCCAGGGATCTACAATGTGGTTGGGCTCAGGCCACTAATAGCGAGGATGAACAATTTGAGGGGGGCAGCCCAGAGCTATTTTTGGCCCGGGGGAAAAAAGAATGGGGCCAATTTTCCCCAGCTTTTTGCAGTAGGGGGCAAAGTATAGATGTGGAGGTGAAATGGGAGGCATGTGGTAAAGGGGTTCACCCCCGGGTTTACCAAGACCGGTATGGGGGACAGAAAGTAAACGATAAAACAAAATAGATGATGGGGTAGCCGACCGCATTTTGGGAAACCCGGGTAAGCAAGGGCTTCACCCATCGTCGGAAAAGGGGGCCCGTCAGCTTGCGCTAAAAGGCGGGCGGCGCAGCCGGGCAAGTGGGTTGTGTGGCCGTGAGTCAGAAGGGTAGCGGGCCAGTTTTAGGGGGGGAAACCCAAAACCCGGCCCAACGGGGTAGAAAACCCGCTTCGCAGGTCCCAAGACAGTAGGGGGCAGGGGGTAAATCGGGGCCACCGGCGGCATTTAGTCATCAGTCCCGGAGGGGTTGGGGGTTTAAAATCATTTACCCCGGCGGTTGTGGCAGTTTTTTGCTAAAAACCCCGGGAGGAGCCGAATATGGGTATATGTAAATTGTGGGCGAAATGAACCCGTGGCCGGGGAAGCTAACTTTTGGAACAAGGCCCCTGCGTCAACACATGCGGGCGCACCATCCGGGGGGCCCCGGGGGAGAAAAACGGGGCTCAGATGTGGGGGGTCCTTCCTGCCGCTGCACCCAGAAAGCAGGCGGCCAAGGGGCACGCAGCCATTTCAGCCAGTCAAGGCTCCACCCCCTTTTGCAAAGGGCAGCTTTTTTCTTTTGAATCCTCTCCCCCTTTTTCCCAGATGCCCCTCCCCTTTTCCTACCCCATGGCCCCAGCAGTCGTTCAGAGAGGCGATTGTAAAGAGACAACGGAAAGGCGTCCAACCAATTCCCTAAGGTGCACCCGGGCTGGACCGGGGTTTCCCTGCCAAGTTTTTTGGTATTTGGCATTTCCCTCCCTTTCCCAAAATTTTGGGGGACCTCCCACCATTCGGGAAAAACAAAATGGCTTGTCCCGAGGCCGGGAGAGGGGAAGAGTTCCAAGCCGTAATTTTTTTCCCAAAAAGGCAGTCCCCAACACTTCAAAAAATTTGTATAACAGAAAGTGGGGTCTGTCCTTGAGTTTATGCGGTTTTTTTTCCAAGGGTCACGGAGGCGGGAGTCTGGAGCTGAAAACTAGGGTCGGGGCCTTCATGCCCTTTAGGGCCCACTGGGGTGAATGTGTTTTCCGCCCAGGCACAAAAACCAACTTGGAGGGGGAACGCCGTTTCCTCCCCCAAACGTTGTCAAACTGCTGCTCCCTTCGCCAAATGCCCGGGCCTCCTCCTCCTCCCCCAAACCACCACCATCCCCACCCTCCACAAGAAATCCCCTTCCAATCATACCAAAATTTTGTAGGGACAGCGGGTTGCACGCTTCTACACCTACCCTTCCCCTGGGCCCGAACGAAGTCACACGGGGGAAACTGCTCCGCCATGCAGCAAAAAATGTTTGTGTGGCTTTCTCCGCCCCAAAACGAAATGGGAAACCTTGGTGACGGCCAATGGGGGGAACATGGTGTCCGGGGTGCACGGGGGAGGGATGGCCCAAAGCGCCCTAAAGGGCCCAACGTGTTCAAGGGTTGGGAAAAAAAGGTTCCTGAAGTCTTCCCCCGATCTTAGAACTTTCGGGAAAATGGCCGGGAAAACTGTGCATGCCTTTATCCATTCGAAACAAAGCCAGGAACCCCCTCCTCGGGGTTGCAGGGGGCCCAAAAAGGGCCCCCTCCCCCAACACGTTTCTGTTTTGCGTTTTTTCCCAAACCCCGCTGGAATTCCCCCGGGCCATGTTGGACCGACTGAAATGAACAAAGAAAGGCCTTTAAAAACGATTTTTTGATGATCCAGGGCAAAAACAGGTACTCCCCTGTGTAACTTTGATGCCCAGCCAGGGGGAAGCTCTTTTGGCGTGACACCTGCCTTTTTTTTTTGAGGCCATTCGGGGAAAGGCCAGGGTTATTTGTCAGTCGCCGGGGGATTTACGGGATGAAAAAAGTCATTCCACTGTTTTCATGTCCGGAAAACAGATGCTAAAAAATCTGTCTGGGCAGGGGAAACTGGGGGATGTGGCGCTACTTCTGTGGCCAAATGAGCCCCGGGGGGGGGAACGGGAAATGGGGGGAGGAGGAGGGGGAAAATTGGAAAAGAAGAATTGTCTGGTGAAAGAGTGGATTTTCTACCCGGGGGACAAGAGAGGAGGGCGGACAGCGGGAAAGGGGTGGATGGAGTGAGGAAGACAGGCAGATAAACTCCCAAGCCCCGGGTGGCAGTATACAGGGGGAAAGGGAGGCAGGGACCCCCTGGGAGTCATTGTGCAGATGTCCCCGCAGCATGTTTAAATTTCCCTGGCTAGTGGAAAAGGGGAATAGCAGCACCCGGCAGAGGGATGACTTCTGGCTCTCCCCCCTTTTGGACCCTCGCAAAACCGGGTTTTTTTTTCCCAAAAATGGGAGCCTTTTTCCCAGTTTTGAAGGGAAGACAAACTCAAAAAAATATAGGGAAATCCTCCGTAATCAGTTTGGGGCCCCGCCTATGTGCGGCATCGTCCCCCCCTCTGACCCGGTTGAAGGGGGGGTTCCCTCAGCGCTCACGTTTTCCCCACTGCCCCCGGCTGCTGAGGGGAAAGGGGGGGGGGGTAGGAGCAGTACCCAGCTCCCCTCAGCATTTAAACCCAAGTCTGGGGTCACCCAATGAGCGCTTCCTTCCACCGCCTAGTGAGGGGGGCAGGACCAGCAGAACAGCAAGGGAGGGCCCCTGGAAACATTCCCCCGAAAACCCAAAAGGTTTTTTGGCCTACTTGGGGCAGGGAAATCTGCCACCCCAAATTTGAAGATCCCTGGACTACTGGGAGCCAAAAATGGATGTGTGGCCCCCAACTTGCCGGGGTTTGGGAGTGGAGAAGCTGTCCTCCCGGCCCCGTATTGGCATTTAGAGCGGGTGTTCCGGGGCGGCGGGGGGGCCTCGTTTAAACCCCCAAGGGGAACCCGCTTTTTTCCACGGGAAATGTTGAACGACTGAACCTTTGTCAAGATGAATCAGGGTGGGGTCGGCCAGGATTTCCACACACCAATGCCTTAGGCGTCCCGTCTGGGTTCAAAACACCTCCCCAGCCACTATTCTGATTTCCGCCACCCGCCTGATGCCCCACCCCATCTGTGAAGTTTCTCCATCTGCCCACCACCGTCTTTTTCCAGGGGGGTTTGGGATTGGGCCCCCCACCCCCCCAAAACTCTGTTTATTTTTGCCATCTATTTTGCTCATGTGCTTTTCTGGCTGTTGCTGGGTTTCCGTGACATTCCCCACTGTGTCATTTTGCCACTCGCGGGCCCGGTATTGGGTTTTTTCCAAACCCCCAAATGGGCCCTTGTGCCAACTCTCTGACCCCATGCTGTTGCTCCTTTCCCTCACCTTTCCCCTCTCTGTCTTTTGCACTGCTACCTCCCCTGCTTTTCCCCGCCGGGCCGTGACCTCCCCCCTCTCATCATTTTGTGCCCCCCCCTCTGTGGCCCAATACTAATTTTTCCACCCACAGAAGTCAATTTTTGCCCCCTCTCCCGAAAATCAAAGCTGCTGCCCGTGGGCTCCTTCCTTTCCCTTCCCACTGTGTCATTGTGCCCCTGCTGACCTCATGCGCCCGCCCTGGCTGCTTGGGCCCTGCCCCCACACTGTGTCCTTTCCTTTTCCCGTTTTTTTTCCACCTCCCCAAAATTTGTCCCCTTGTGCCATTTTTGACCTCATGCTGCGTGTGGCGCTGCCGTGCCCTCCCACTGTGTCATTGTGCCACTCTTTCCGGGGGGCCCGGGTTTCTGTTTTGCCACCTCCCCGAATGTCATTGTGCCACTCTTGAAATCATGCTGTTGTCCTGTCATCACCTCCCCCTCATGTCATTGTGCCTGCCTAAACCCCAAAGCTGCTTCCCCCCCGCCGTTTAACCCCCCGCTCTCGTCATTGGCCGCTCTGTGGCTAATACTAATTTTTCCAAACCTTTCAAATGCATTGTGCCACTCTCTGCCTTTATGCTGCTGCGTGATCCCCCGGGCGTGGGCCCCCCACACTGTGTCATTGTGCCACTGTCGACCCCCATGCTGCCGCCGTGGCTGCTGCCGTGCCCTCCCCCCTGTGGCCTACTCCTGGTTTTTTCCACCTCCAGAATTTTTTCATTGTGCCACTGTCTGACCTCATGCTGCTGATGGGCTTTCTGCCGTGCCCTTTCCCCAAATGTGTCATTTGTGCCCCCTGTCTGGGCCTTTTGCTGTGCCTGTTTTCCTGCCGTGCCCTCCACCTGTGTCATTGTAAACCACTCTTTGGCCTACCCCTTTTTTTGCCAGCCCCAGAATTTGCCCATTGTCCCACTGCCTGACCTCATGCTGCTGCCCCCCGTGACCTCCACACTGTGTCATTGTGCCACTCTGCGGCCTGGTACTGTTTTGCCATCTCCAGAATGTCATTGTGCCACTATCTGACCTCATGCTGCGGGGCTGCCGCCTTTCACCTCCACACTCTGTCACTAATGTTGCCACCTGAGCTCTCAGTTTGTTTTTTTCCAGCTTTTGCTGCCATGACTTTATCAGGCTACGTTCCTGCTTCAGTTTTTTGGTCAGTTTTGCCCCATAAGTGCCCAGGGCATTTTTATAGTGAAGCGATTCTAAGAGCGGCGGCAGTCATTGCGTGTCATACTAAAACAACATTGTATGAAGCCCAAAACCCAAAGCCCCCTTTGCATATTTAAGCATGGCACAAAGTTCTACAGAAACCTGCAGTCACTGAGCAGCGTGGGAATAGCTGTTTTTTAACGTCATTCGATCCGAACTAATTCGGACCGAAACGAATTTTGTGGGAAAATTCGGCGAAGTGACCGAACCGAATTTTTAAAAATTCGCCCATCTCAAATCATTACCTACCCCCCCCCCCCCCACGGACCCACAACAGACCCACTATGTTTAGCATAATGGACTTGGTGAACTCTTTCCTTTTCCAGCATGGGGCATGTTTTGCAGATGAGACTCGGAGACGACATATTTTGGTCTGGTTCGGCGGGGTTTTAAAACTAGGTTTTTTTATTTTTAGTTGGGCGTTTTTTAGAGTCTTATGACTCCTAGCCCAGACTGTGCACAGTCGATTAATGGTGGTTTCTATTTTAGTTTCATCACCTGTAGTGGCGGAATACGTGAAGTGGGAACCATCGTCACGGCAAAAGCGGGCCAGCTTGGGAGGAGCAGAACTCTGTGAACTGGTAGTTGAAGACACTAAATCTGAAGGCAAGGTGGTGACAACTACTCCCGAAGAAAAAATATTTTCAGGTTTCTCAATTGACAGATGCATAGATTCTCGTTCCGGGGCAGACGAGTTGAGCTTTGCCCCCGGAGTGAGGTCTATAGGACAAGCATAAAGGCTGGTGTGGAGGCAGTTTTTCCCAACATCCCATCAAAGACGCTAGAATTACATTCAGAAATATCATGAGCATTAATTACAGCACACCCCAAAGGGTTTGCACTATCTTCGAATGAGCACCACATGAGTCACCCCATTTGATCAACTCGGTGGTTCTCCAGTCGAACAATGGATTATGGAGAAGGAGCCAGGGCAACCCAAGAATAATATCTGCAGAGAGTTTCTCCATGACAAAAAATGAAAGTTTTTCAGTATGCGAACTCCCAACATTCAAAGTGACCTCAGCAGTACAAAATTGTATTCTTCCTCCAGTTAGTGAGGTAGAACTACACCTGGAACCAAAAAGGGGAGAACACAAAGGAACAATTTCCCAAAACCCCAAGGCTTTAGCAACCCCCAAATACTGATGAATTAGCAGCAGCACCCGAGTCAATCAAGGCACGACAAGCAAAAGTCTTGGAGCTAGAAACTAAGGTTACGGGCAAAACAAACTTGTTATTTGAGTTAGGAGGTACCTGTACATCCGAGTTACCTTTCTGGAAATTGTGCAGACGTTCGGTGTTACCTTGGGGTGAGTTAGGCCTAATAGGACATTTTCTCAGGAAATGGTCAGGCTTCCCGCAATAAAGGCACAAGGCGTTCTCCAGCCGGTGCCCTCCTCCTGGTGGCACAGACGAAAGACCCAACACCATGGGTTCTTACTCAGAAGACTGAGAGCGAGATTGGAGAGAAGAATTTCTCAAAGAGGAAGAAGCAGGTTTTACAGGAAAGCCTGACTGAGCTGAACAGTCAAACCCCCTTGTTTTTTTCCCTGCGTCTCTCTCTTAGTCTTCTGTCAATAGTCACAGCTAGAGTCATAAAGTCCCTCAGGGTCTCAGGGATAGGATGGCTGACCATAGCATCCTTCACGGCATCAGACAGTCCTTGTCTGAAAAGGTCTTCAGAGGTTGGTCTGACCACCCAGTCAACGTGCACCATTGGCGGAACTCAGAACAGTATTCTTCAGCCGAGCGGCGGCCCTGCTGAATAGATAGCAAATGAGTCTCCGCCCCTGCCACACGGTTGGGGTTATCATAAACCTGTCCTAAAGCCAAAAAAAAAAAACTGTCCACTGATCTCCACTCAGGCTTCAGAGGGTATAGCTAATGCCCAATCCTGAGGTGGGCCCTGGGGAGAGACACAAAAAACTGCAAATTTTTCTCAGCCTCCGTGGGAAAATAGTTGAAGCGAAAAAATAAATTACATGATTCCCTAAAGGGTTTCGGAACCTGTCGGATTTCCGTCAAAGTGATCGGGTAGAAGCATCTTAGACTTATGACGTATGCTAGGATCCACAAAAACAGGGGCAGTTAGGGACACAAGTCCAGGTACCGGGTTAGTTATGGCATCCAGACGCTGCGAGACTTAAATAATAAGCCCCGCCATGCCCTGAAGCTGAGTTGTCAACTCATCCAAGCGGTCGGTGACAACAAGTTGGTACTCATATTGAACCGCGAGGAGAGTCGACTGGGGTAAGGCCTGTTATAATGTAAGGGATCCGTCAGGGGCGCATGAACAGGAGCAAGGAGCCAGGTTAACCCGTGGAGTGCTGGACGATTCCTTGCCAGGGCGTCGGCCAGGAATCAATCAAGATAGCAGGGAAGAAAACCCAGTTCACACTAGTAAACACAAATGTAGACACTATGTCAAAAACCACGGCTTACGTCGTAACAGCCATGGCCGGCGACCAGAACTCAAAGCTGGGGTTCTTTCTGGCATGATCATGACATAAACCTTCTATAGTAGCCTGTAATGCCTAAAAAAGGGACGCACTTGCTTCTTGTTCACAGGCCGAGGCCATCTCTATATGGGTTCAATTTTGTTTATTTGGAGTTTTACCAATCCCTGGCCTATATTGTACCCCAGGTACTTGGCACCTCTAGACCAATGGCACAACCCTTTTTTTGGATTGGCTGTGAAGCCCGCCTCCATAGAGAATTAATAACCGCCTTCACTCACGACAGATGGGACTCCCAGACTGGACTTTGGATGATTATATCGTCCAGATAGGCGGCAGCATACTGACTATGGTGTCTCAGAACCCTATTCATAACCCTCTGGAAAGTGGCCGTTGCCCCGTGCAACCCAAACGGCAGTACCACCATAATGAAACAGCTGTCAGGAGTGACAAAGGCAGTTTTTTCTTTGGCCTCATCGGTCAGGGGGATTTGCCAGTACCCTTTGTTAGGTCTAGCATTTATTGTACCGTGCATTGCCTAGTCTGTCAATCAGCTCAACCACCCGTGGGATCGGGTAAGCGTCGAACTTGGAGATGAATTTAGCTTCCGGAAGTTGTTGCAAAACCTCCAGCTGCCATCTGGCTTGGGGATGAGAACATGGGGATGAGAACTAGACCACTGGCACTCCGGGCAGGATTCACAAAAATCTCTCACTCTCTATGAAAAACCCGGGCCCAAAAAAAAACCCTTGCAGGATTCTTTCGGTAGTTTTTTCAACTTCTAAATGCCTCCCATGAGGTGACCATGGGCCAGCTCTTTGGACAGTCCTTCTATACATCTTAGGGACGACCAGTTGCTCCACCAGCTCTTCTCCCCTTCTTACCACCTGGTACAACAAGTCCCGTCTAACAGCCATGTATGGGAAGAAAGTCTGGTGTCAGGCCTTACCGGGTTATCATCAACCATTTTCACATTTTCCCGGGCTCTGGCAAGGTGGGATCTTTTACCTGTTCCGCCCCAAACTGGTCCTTCCACCTCAAGGTTTAGGCATTGTGTCACTAGGGGGCTCTGAAACTGCTCGGACCCTCTGAGGATACTCCCTCATGGGGTTCAACTTCTTCTCCTTCCCCAGCCATGACAGAATAGGGGAAAGTTTCCTCCTCAAACTAGGGCTCACTCTCAGGCAATGTATTCGAGACTCTATTCCCCACAGTTCCCAGAAATGTGGAAAGTCCCCGCCCATGATGACATCATGCATTAAGAAGGCACCACCCCCACCATAAAATGTACGGGACCAAACGGTGTACGGATATCAACTATAGCTGTGATGTAATGGCGAGTGTCCCTGTATGCAGGTTACTCCTATAGTTTTTTTTAGATGGTTTCTGGGTTCACCAAATCGGGGTTGACTAGGGTTACCCCAAATACCTGATCTAAAAAACGCCCTCACCTCGTGACCTCCTACACTAATAGAACACATTGGTGTCTCACCCTTTTTAGCATTTTGGGAAAAGCTACACATGCACGCTTAGCATAAAGTGATAAACGGGGATTTATATTTGGAGGCATCACATTGCATAGGTTCATCATATAGTGGGCAATTGGCAACAATATGACTGGCATTTGACACCGGAAACATTTTATTAGTCCTTATTTGGTTTTTATGGAGCCCTGACTTCCCTGGCACGGCTTGCTGGCTTCTAGAGTCGGGTCGTCAGTCTCTCCATGGGTACGCACAAACTTATGCGATCTGCCAGCCCCCTCTTCCCTTAGAACAGTCTTACCAGGTAGTCCTGGAGATCTCCGCTGTGGGGTTAGAGGGCGCTGCGGCAGACTCATCAGCTCCTCCGTGGCGGTGTACCTCTCCACCATCTCCACCATCTAGTCAGCATCTTTGGGGTCTCCATGGCTCACTCATTTGCGCAAGGTGGCTGGGAGGGATCTCAGGTACTGGTCCATCACCACCCGTTCCACCATCTGGGGCCTGTCAGGATCTCCGGCTGCAACCACTTCTTGGTCAGGTGTACAAGGTCATGCATCTGAAAGCAGGGAGGTTTTTCCATGCTGTAGACCCAGTTGTGCACCCGCTGGGCGAGAACAGAAACCGTGACTCCAAGTCGTGTTAGGATTTCTTTCTTTAATATGTCATAGTTCATAGCATCCTGCGTTTCCAGGTCATAATAGGCCTTTTGGTGTTCTCCTGAAAGGAAGGGCGGCAAAAGTCCTGTCCACTGTCCCTTTGGCCAACACTCTCGTTCGGCAGTTCTCTCAAAGGTGGTCAGGTAGGCTTCCACGTCATCCGCCGCTGTCATCTTTTGTAGGAAATGACTGGCTCTTATGGAGGCTTGAGTAGCGTCTGCACCACCGGGGGCCCGTTCTGCGACACTGGCGAATTGCTGCACGATCACTTTCAGGGTTTCCCGGTCTTTTCGCTGCTCCTCCTGTGTAGCCTCGAGTTGCGCTGTCAGCCTGCGGCTTGTTTCCTCCAGCGCTCTTTGCTGCACTCGGGTAGCCTCCTGCTGCACACGGGTAGCCTCCTGTTGAGATGCCACAGCTTGTAATATCGCCTTGATCACATCCTCCATTTTGAGATGTAAAAAAATATATAGGACTCCGGCCCTTTAAATTTCCAGTTTGCTTTTTCTGTGCCAAAAATTAATGCCCGCATCCTCCACCACTTGTAAGGGATTAGGTAGCGGGTTGGTCGTCTCCTGGGTAGACGGGCACAGCTCAGCGGGCACAGAAGTCAAAACGACAAGGAAAGTTCGTTTAAAACTGCCCGCAGACAGTTTTATTGTTTAGCATGTGGTACATAAAATAAAACAAACAAAACAAATCCTATGCCTGTCCGGCTCTAACTAAACATTAGGAATACCTCCCTAACACAGTGCCGGCCTAATACCAGTCACTGAACACAACAATATTACTGTACCACAAGTAGGGGCTCCCACAGGTCTGTAGCTGTTAACCTGTCCCAGGGTGAGAGAGTGTGTGTCTGCAGCTCTGGCCTTATATGAGGCAGACACACCTAAACTTAATCAGGCAGCCCAAGACCCGGACTGCCCAGGTGGAGTGGGGCCCACCCTCGCTATCCCCACTCCAGCAAACCAGCCCTTGCAAAAATGGTTTTACTAAACCCTGTACACTTCACTATCTGGTTGCTCTTTACCTGGACATAAGGAATCTTGGGCATATATACCTTCCCTCTAGGACCAGTCCAGACACTCTGTCACACTTGTTATGTTATTATACTCTAGAAATGCTTTCAGGCCCTTTTTGAACTCTGTTATTGAATTCACCATGACAAGTTCTTCTGGCAGAGAGTTCCATAGTCTCACTGCTCTAACAGTAAATAATCCCTTTCTATGTTTATGTAGAAACTTTCAGTCCTGGATATAAATAGATCTTGGGAGAGATCTTTATATAGACCTTTAATATATTTAAAGGTACCCGACTAGTAACCCCACTAGTAACAGGGATCCAGTCTGAGTATGTACCGTTAATTACTACCCTTTGTTTTCTATCAGTGAGCCAGTTGCTTACCCACTTGCACACATTTTTCCCCAGTCCAAGCATTCTCATTTTACTTACCAATCTTTTATGTGGCACTGTATCAAATGCTTTAGAAAAATCTAAATATATGACATCCAATGTCTCATAGAAGCCGATGAGATTAGTTTGACAGGATCGATCCTTCATAAACACATGCTGGAATGGCGTTATACATTTATTTTCAGTGAGATAATCCAGGATAGCATCTCTAAGAAAACCTTCAAACATTTTACCCACAACAGAGGTTAAGCTTACCGGCCTATTGTTTCCAGGATCACTTTTTGACCCCTATTTGAATATTGGCACCACATTTGCTATGCGCCTATCTATAGGGGGCCTATAGATAGGGGCCTATATATCACATTACTTAACTCCCTTAGGACACGGGGGTTGAAAGCCTCACCGAAACCCAAGTTTACAGTGGTGACTTCAGCCCATGGATTAATTATCACTTGCTTATTTACACAAGCTTTCCGAGGTTACTGCCCACCTCTCTCTTCTAGCAGCCATGGATGGGATTGTGAGGTAAATCCCTGCTGTTTCTTATCAACAACACAGGAATTTATTTTTCTTACTAACTTTACTAATGTTAACACTTTAGTGCTCTGCAGCCTTGTGACCTACTGTAAGAACCACTTTAAAACCAATGTTCATTTAACAGTGCCAGCTAAAAATAGCCGAGCTGAAATGTCAGTCACTGCTGTAGAATTTTCCACAGCCTGAACAGGAAGTTAGAGCCTGAAGCTGTTGTGGAGAGCAGGGTCTGTGAAAAAAGCCAGGTGGGAAAACCCCTTTAAAGGAGCAATCTGGTACATTTTTTATTTATTGTCTTCATTTTTTTATTACCAATATATTCTGCAGCACTGTACAGAGACTCACATCACTTACAATGGACCTTATCCCCATTGGGGGCTAACAATCTAATTTTTTTTAGAACATTTAATGCTAAATCACTAGAGATCATAGCATCTAAACAGATTGCTAGAGAAAGTGCCCTCCTCTGTCACTCCATTAGTACCAGTTTCAGACTACGGTACCTAGGGCCTATCCAGGATTGCCACCTTTCCTACCAGAAAATAGCAGCCAGGTTCACGTGAGTAAAAAAGAGTTTTAGTTTTGGGACGTGGCAGGGGTCTGACTGGGTATTATTTAGGGTTTTTTTGTAGGATTTCGGGGGGCAAGTGGGACGCAGGGTGCACTAGATCCGCAGCAAAGCTATAGATTTATAGATTCACTACAGCATTTCTGGGCACATTACAGCTGGAACAGGTATAGCACTTTGAAAGTGGTATACCTGAGCCAGAAATGTCGTACTAGCGCTAGAATACTCCTGATTTATGACCCGCTGTAGAGGGGGTGCATTCTAGGCTTTTATTATGCACATGAAATTTGGCTTCATAAAAACAGATCAGGTTGGTCTGACAGCTTCTGTCCTTAGTAAAACCATGCTGGCAATCACTTATAATGTTATATTTAGCCACATTCCTGTATATAGTCTCTTATGAGCCCCTCAAACAGTTTTCCCAAAATGGATGTTAACTTTACTGGTCTATAATTACCTGGGCAAGGCTGGGAGCCTTTTGTGAAGATGTAAACCACATTTGCCTTGTGCCAGTCTCCTGGCACTACACCAGTCACTAGATAATCTCTAAATATCATGTATGGGGCACAGAGATAACCGCGCTGAGCTCTTTATGAACTCTTGGGTGTAAGCTATCTGGGCCTGGAGCCTTGTTCACATTTATAGATGAGCAAGAAGTAAAAAATGGTAGCTCGATTAGAACTTCGAACTTTAGTGTGTTTGGTTCAAGGTTCTATTCAAACTGGAACTCGAACCCCATTAAAGTCAATGGGAGAAGGTGTTCTGGTTAATTTTTATACCTATACAGGTGAGGAGAAGATGCAATTAGCATCTATAACAGTAAACTGGATATTTGGAACAATTTAGTGAAGAAAATTTGGCTCTAAGAGTGACAGAAAAAAACTAAAATACTTCATTCTTTTCAATGGCTAACTGAAAAGATGAGGACAGCTCGCAAGAAGGGGTGTAGATATAGAAGGTGCAGCTGCTATGGGGCCCTGCATCCTGAGGGAACTCAAAAGCCCTTTTTGACAGATAGGAGATTTGAAGACAGTGTGTTATACAATTACTGTACCCCCAAAACTGCAAAAACAGAACTTGTGGGCACTGAGTATTATTTAGCATATGCAAGCACTCTATATAATATATATCCATGCCTATGAGAGTTAGGCGTTATGTGAGCCTGCAAATGTCGCTAAATAACAGCTTCTGGGTGTAGGAAAGATGCAGTCAGCAATGGAAACTCCCTAACTATTGACGTTTATGGAGAGGAAAATGCTAACTAAAAGCAGTCTGTACAGTACAGAGAGTGAACTGAAAATGGCATTCACAAGACAATACAGTCAAATATATATAACGTGGTCATGTGATTTTAGCAGCCAATGACAGCCCTACACATCAGCAATGATGTTTTCGACACTTATCTGTGCTCTGCACTGATTGGATGGCTGCCAAAAGTGCAGAAAGGTGATTGGATGGACGCCAAAAGTACAGAAAGCCACTGAAAATGGCGTGTCGAACTAGAATTAGAACTTTACTTGAAAAAACAGAAAATTTTCTTCTAGAACTTAACTTTTATAGAACGGTTCGATCAACACTATTCACATTCAGTTTATTTAACTTGTCTTGGACCATTTCTACACTCAGTAAATTTACTATATCAGTTGATGTATTAATAGTCCTGGCACCACCTACATCAGTACTGGCACCACCTACATCCTTATGTTACATAAAGGTAACATAAGGATCCATGGTGTTCAAGGGAAGTGGGGGTTAATGTCCCAATCCCTGGTGGTCTGGGGAAGTGAAGAAGTTAATGCAAAGATCACTGGTGGAGAAGAGTGGAGCAGTTAATGTTACATACTTGGGACTTTATGGTTACTCACCTCTCCAGGCTCCAGTCTTGCTTTACCAGTCACTCCCTGTTTCTTGAGAACAAGGATTACTGGTTTACATATTGGCTTGATACTGCTGAAGGTGACCTGACATACATTTAATATGATGAACTTGATTAACTGTCAATTACGAAACGCTTAGTTATTTTATTAAAAATTCTTATCTAACTAGACAAGTGGCCTGCACTTAATACTAACAAGCATTTGTCTGTGTTTCAAGCCAAACTAGACCCCGGGTTTGTATCCACAGTCCCAGTTTTGTACTACTGATATTGTCGGTCCATGTGGAAAGTGGCTCTTGGCGTGTTGAACAGCTGCAGTCACTCTGCAATCTATACTATCAGAGGTCCGGTGATACACCTATGGAGACTTGTGCCATCGTGATGCAAAACAGAACAAGGTAAGTGAAATACACCTATGAATATTCACTCCCTTGATTCTACAATTTTATTACACAAAGGGGCCATTGCATTGTCTGTTTTTCTTTTTAGAATGCATTTAATATGTCAGGTTGCTGCATGTCTCTACTCAGAGGTATAAGTCGGGAGTCCTAATAACCTATAACTCCGACAGAAAGTTATTGGCATTTAACATTGTAGGACCAAATTTTATACCTGCAGTAGCCTCCCAGGACAAGTACTGGCGGGGCTTGGGGTTTACTGCCCATATGGTATCCATAGGTCCACTGGTAAGGTTGTTTCTAATGGAGTACCCTAAAGCTACTGTACTTGAATTAACATACAGCACCTGCCTCTTTCACTCCACTTCTTACTTTCTGCCTCTTATCTTCTGTCTTTCTACTCTCAATTCCAAGCTGCTCAGGGATCCAGTGAAGTTTTCTCCTACATGCCTATAAGTCAATCAAATCCTTATCACCCTCACGCTATGCCAGCTTGGGATCTATTGAAAGCCCCAGGTGTGCCATATTTACACTTCAGACTTTAATTGGATGGCTTGTTTGACTAATGAAACTAAAAACAAGTTACATTATATTTTAATAATATTAAGCATAAAAAATTCATAAAACCTTTTTTCCATTCAGAAATACTATGTCAAAAAATATAAAAAATACAAAAGTACACATAACTTCCCTGCAGTTGTGACAACCCAAACTATAAAATATATCCTTGTTTATCCCACTTAAAATCCTTGTTTATCAGCATAAAAAACCTGTGTCATAATTGTTACCGTTTGTACGGTCTATTTCCCAGAAAAATGGAATACAAAGTGATACAAAGAACCAGCATTTTTGTCAGAGTTATAGGGGTTTTCTCACTATATAGATTAGATTTCAACATGAACAGAAATGAAGTGAAGATTTTTTCTAAATACATTGGTGGGCCAGAGATTTGAGTGTTGTCGGTGTAGAAGTGATACTGAAAGCCATGAGATGCTACAAGTTGACTCTGAAGAGAGTGCAGATGGTGAAGAGTAAATGGCCTAGGACTGGCCTGTTAAGGGACACCAAAAGAAGGGTCAGACAAGGAATGGGTGTGAGATTGAGACAAGAAATAGAGTGAGACTCCTACTGTAATGCAGTGCCAGATCCATCAAATAACAAATGCCAGTGACACAAAAAAGACCCTATTAACTTTTAATGGGGTCCAACTACATGCTGTGCTATTCTTCACATCAAATCAAGAGGTCCAAACAGCTCCAAACAGAGCATCTGATGGCAGTATAAGCATAGCCTTGTTTTGTTTACATTTATAACAGTTCAGTTCTTTGAGGGTTCTCAGTTGGAACTTTATGTCACTAGGGGATATTAAAAAAGCTTGAGAAACACTGCTCTATGGTTCTTGTTCTAGTCTAAAACCTCAAAGTATTAGTTGATTGCAATGTGGTGATATGACTCACCCTGTAAGATGGCTGCTTCCCTTGTATGATGGTAACTAGTGCACATTAAAAATGTGTTAGAGGCCAAATTAGCAGCCCCCCCTGTCTCTAACTGCACTTCTACATGTAAAGTTCTCAGCACTACCGAGAGTTGCGCATACTAGTCTCCTGCTTAAAGATACTATAGGGGCAAGAAAAGCCTGTAGGTCACATTTTAATCTACCGTATCAATCAAGCAAATAACTAACTCTGTGGGGAAACCTGAAGTTTCATCCAGGGTTAGAGAATAGGCAATCCTTACTCAGAAAAGATAAAGATATTTTATTGGTGAGCCATTTTCTCCGTACTCAGGATAAAAAGCTCCTAACCTTTCAGTTATTAGCCAAACATGATTTACCACAGACCCGTTTCTTATCATAGCTTCAGGCCATTAATTTCTGCAAATCAAAAATTAACAATTTATTCCACATATTATCAGCTAACAGATTTGACAATATGCTTGGCCCTTTCTCCTATCGTCATTTGCTCTCATCTCTTTTTAAAGGTATTCACGACCTGTGAGGAGATGAACTACCACCTAAATTATTTTGCAAGTGGGAAACCAATTTCCTGAACTTACATATATGACATAAAATATTAGGAGGTTGGTTCTTGATAAGAAAAGTGATACATAATGAAAAATGGTTGACACTTACTTTCATTTAGCACACCATATCATTTTCGGCTTCAATATAACACCTCACCCAGCCTGTTCCATTCGTCTAACAGCCCATCCAAAATGTACTATGCCCTTCACTAACTTACAGTATATCACAGCATTGGTCTTCTTCCTCAACAAAAAAATTTCTGGGAAAATGTAATTCAGCTTGTATAGTCCAAGTTCACAGCTGAGATTTCACTTGACCCCTTGCAATTACTGTTTCAAAACCTTCCTCAAAAGACACAAGATCCTGCCATTATTAACATTATTCTGATGGCCGCTAAACGGTGATTACTGTCCAAATGGCTGCAACCCTCACCTCCATCTATACCTGAGGTCATCCAAATGGCGAAACATTATCTCGAGATAAACAAGATAGAAGCAATTACAACTAAAGAGATCCAAACAAAAACATTTCTATAAATGAGAAAAAATAATTTGCCAATTTTACACTACAACTGAAACTGAATATATCATGCAATATATTCACCTCCAGATCTCTGCTTGACATTTTGGCCGTCTAGGTGTTACATCTGGCTGATTTAGATGCAGCGTTTGCTTTAGGGTGCTATGTTATGATGTCAAGCCAGACCAATTCGGTTTGTTTAAGATTTTGTTATCTTTATAAATGTATGTTGAAATACGCTTGACAAAGAGGGGCTACTCCTCGCTACCAATATGACGTACAAACAATTGTAAGGTATTTACCTTGTGTATACCTTATGTATGCTTTCATGCTATGTCTATTAAGGACACTTTCTATAAAAAGACTTAAAAGCAGTAGAATGTTTTTATGCTGGATATGAAAATGTAATAAAATTTTGACTAAGCAAAGAGGCTGTTCATGGGTTGAATCCAATATTCATGAAACGTGTTGAAATATTCTGCTATTCCTGTACAAAAGGGAAATTAATGTACATGACCCATTATAATTATCTGTGACAAGTCACTGAGAGCATAATTGTCTTTTTTCTTTTTGTGATATTTTCTATTTTTATGAAAATCAAAATCAAAATTATTGTTTAAAAAATGTGTTTATACTGTTAAGGAACATTCATAGAGGATTCTGAACCAATCTAGGCTTTGGTCACATCATGTCTGAGCCTTTCCATCAGACATATATGTTGGGAACATTCCTTCATGTATACTCTACGTCTGATAGAAAGCTCCAACTTATGCCAAACAGTAGCCTCTCTCTTTCAATACCCACTACTGTTAAAAAATGTAGGCTGTGCAGCATATGTCTATTTACAGTAGCCTGTTGTATCAGATTTAGCAGTATGCTATGTTTTCCTATAAAGTAAAAAATAAAATAAAATTATGTCAACATTAACAGATGTTAGGAGTCATTGAGTGACTTTAGGTGTAAGAATACATTTTGTGCATGTACCTGAAGCTTTTCTGATGCAGACACTGAAAGTAACCATGAGCATAGCCTAAATTAGAGTTTCATAAAATATAAAAACAAAAAGTATGAAAGCCTAAAACAATACAATTCACATTGAATCTTAATTGTTTGCATATCATGGATTGTTCGTTTAAAATATGTTGAATAATGATGTAACAATAATCAGTTTATATAGATAGTGCTGTCAATAATGGTAGAGAGTGTTCTGCTTTATCGCTTATCCACCAATTTTGGTGATCCAGTTTAATCATTTACCAGCAGTTGTCAGTGGTGCAAGGTTCTCTACTCATTACTGACTAAATCTTTAGCTTCCTGCCAGAGATAGGCATCCTATGCAAGGAATTGCTTTTCACAAGGTCCTTAGTTCATTCATTCATCTTGATTGATCGATAATTAGTGCTGACAAAAGAACAGACCAACACAAGCTACCAGGACAAAAACATCTGGGACTCTCAATAATAAGAAAGCCCCAGCTCCTCTTTAGTGCTAATTGCACAGTATGCAAAAGATTGGATTCACAGTTGTCTTTGCAAATGGCACACATTAACACATCATAAAGCACTAAAGTGGCTCAATATGCTACTTCTGAGACATTATGTTAGTTCGTATTAGGTTACCAGCTCTTAAATATGGATACCGTTATAAGCTTCCCATGCATGACAAATCTTCAGACGAAGGTAGATAAAGCTTAATAAATAAGTCTGTCTGCTTTCAGAATAGCAAACTAAAATAATCCTAATGATTCAATTTTTTCTATTACAATTTTATAATATAAAAATGAAAAAAGTGTAAAAAAATTTCATATCATCTGTAGTTTAGAAATCATATAGTAACATGAACATAGATCTTAACACATAACTCATATTCTCCCCCAATATAATATTTGCAAAACAAATAATTTTTAATCTGTTTGCAATGCTAAATTGCCAATTTATCTCTCACCAAGAAAATGAAGTCCAATGGCCTTGATAATAACCCTGCCACCAAGTTTTTACTAAGATAAAAAAAATGTGTTTAAATGATAAGCTGCAGCAGAATAGCATATCTAGGGAAATAATTATGCTTATACACACATGCTATATTTGGAACAAACCTTCTCTACATATTGACACTGACCATACCTATTAAAGTTGGTGAAACTCGCTAAGGTTTACATGGATTGGGCAACCCTTTATTCCCCAAATGTCTATGAATAGGTTTTTCACATATCTTGTTCTCCAAAAAGATTATGACATTGAAAATCATGTCTGGCAAAGGTTTATAACAGTCTTTCCTACTAAAATAAACATGCACATGTAGACAAGCTAAAATACACGTGTATGGCTTCAGTGGGAAGAGAAAGGCAGAAATATCTCAAATGAATTGGTCACATGAGAAAAGATGGGTGGTTGAACGAAATCCAACATTTATTATCTACAGACTTGTAAGTAAGCTTGCAAGAAGATTACACAAAGTTCCAGCAAGGACCAGGAATATGTTAAAAGTAGAAAAAGCTTTATTTCACAATAATTAAAATGAGTGACATACCAGACAAAAAATATGTCACCCTGCTGATGTGTTTCAAACACTGGAGTGCTTAGTCATTTCAAACACTGGAGTTCTTAGTCCACGACTAAGAACTCCGGTGTTCGAAACATGTCAGCACGGTGACCATATTTTTGTCCAGTATGTCACTCTTTTTAATTATTATGAATTAAAGCTTTTTCTACTTTTAACATATTCCTAGTTTTTGCTAGAAAACTATTTTGTCTAGTTTTGTCCATTGTGCTTTACTTCTGCGTAGGGGTTTGTTTTCCATGCATTCAATAATATAGTGTAACACCTGCCATTTTCTTCTCTTTTTTTCTTTGTGCTACAAAGTTACTTCTCACGAGGATCTCGAAGCCCTGTCTATTTTTTTATTTCACTGGATACACACATAGATAGTGATTTGTTTTTTGTACAAATAAAAGAGTTAAGAGGGCAAAGTTTATTAGTAACCCTACCGCAAAGCAATTGTCTTTAATGTCAAAACTATACTTCCATACTTCCTTCCCTTTGGAATTTCCTATTGCAATTAATTCCACCACTTCACTTATCCTACTCAAGATATATACAGTAGTTAATATGGTTGAAAAAAAGACATGTCCATGAAGTGAAACCAAGGGCAGGGAGTAGAAGTGGATGAAGGAAAATAATGTAGACAAATTTAGAACTGTTTCCCATTGATCCAGAAGAAAGTATGAATCCCAAAGGCATTGGACAAATCTTTTGTTAATTGAAACATGTGCCTTCTGATCCCAAGTGGTGATAATACTAGATCAATATTCAACAAAGGAATTTTATACATTTATATAAGTGTTGATGTTGTTTTGCACTACGTACTCATTTGAGCTTTTTTAAAGCGCTCAACTGTTCCTGCTGTGACTGCTAGTCCACAAATTAAAAGTTCTTATGTTAAAAAATATTCCTTGCCACTGGCAATGAAACCTTTTTTTTCCAAACATAGAAACGCTTAGTGGATGTTTTTAAATGTAAAGTGAGCTGCCCAAAAGGTGAAGCAAGGAAATGACATGTGACTGCTGCAACCAATCAGCAGCTGCCCGATGATGTCTGCTTTAAGAAGAATAAAGGAGTAACCAGAAAACCAAGGAGAGTGAGAATGGTGCAGTAATTTTTTATTCAATCTGTAAAATACATTGATCAGTCAAAGCATTAAAACACCGAATATTGCATAGCTCACCCACGTTCCACCAAAATAGCTCTGATTTATCGAAGCATGGGCTTCTCAAGAGCTCTGAAGGTGTCATGTAGTGCCTAGCACAAAGTCATAAGCAGCAGATCTTTAGGTTCTAAGGTATGGCTTCCAAGGATCAAACTTTTTCTAGCACATCCCACAGCTGCTAAATTAGTGATACTTCTGGAGAATTTGGAGGCCAGGAGCGACATGTATGATTTATGGTGCTTAGATGCCATTTTTTTGCACATAAGGATAGTGTAGAATGTGCCTGATTTATGAACCCGGTCTACTACAGGACATAAATCAGGCGCATTCTAGTGCTAAGACGGCAAATCTGGCTCAGGTAAACCCCTTTGAAAATGGTTTACATGTTCCAGCAGTAATGCCCCTATCTATAGCTATATAAATCTATAGCTTCGTATGGTTCTAGTGCGCCCCGCCTCCCGCATGCCCCCACAATCAGGCGGACTACAAAGTGCCGCAGGCTGCTACTATTAGGAAATACTGTGTTCCTTAAAGGGGTGTATTTGGTCTGCAACAGTGTTTAGGTATAATATGTGGTACATGTCAAAGTAGCATCCACAATACTAGGATGCAAAGTTTCCATGAGCATCACACTACCTCTAAGTTATTTCCAATAGTGCTTCTTGCAGGTAATATGTATCAGGCCATACAAATGATTTAAAAGAATGAGTAGAGATTACTCATCAGACCAGGCTAATTTTTTAATTCCTTCATAGTCCAGTTAGGATGCTTATTATAGGTACTCTTGACAATTGACAGAAGTCAGCAGGGGCACCCTATCTAATTGGCAACTAAAGCATCCCATACATAGCAAGCTGTGATGCAGTTCATGGTCTGACAGCTTTCTTTAATAGACAGCATTTTGTAATACAGTAGCTCTTCTATGTAGTCAGACCAGGTAGCTACCCTTCAGTTCCACGTACAATAAAGATCCATGACCTTGTTTGTGTTCACTACTTTAGTAGTAGTTCACTACTTTTATTAGGTACTAGTTGTTATATGCAGGGAACACTCCTCAAGACCTGCATTTTGAGGTGCTCTGACCCAGGTGGCCATTGTCAAAGTCTTCCAGATTCTTATATTTGCCCATATTTCCTGCTTTCAAACATCAACTTTAAAAACCGACATTTCACTTACTGCCAAATATATTTCACTTTTTGGCAAATTCATGGGCAACAAAGTTTCATGCCATATATACATTTTGGTTTATCAGTATTTGGAGCACTATTTTCATTTTTGCCATCACACACCGCTACAATGGATTTACAACAAACTAACCAATATGTGATTGAAGCATAGACTTTAATAGCTTTAATTCAAGGGGTTTAACAAAAATGGATAAACCAATTAGAAATTACAACCATTTTTATATATTTCCTCCAGTTTTCACAGGATCAACATTAATTGGACAAACTAGCTAATGTCCTATCAGCTTTACAGTGTCTAACTGAATCTAAGCAGAAAGAACTACATACTTTAGCATTCATAAAAAATACATTTATATGAAGTAATGTCATCAATAAACACCAATAACCTATTTTCATCAGCATCCATACATGCCCATGCTATGATGCTGCCTCCACTGTGTTTGTCAGATAATGTGGTATACTTCAGATCATGAGCCCCTCCTTTTCTACTTTCCATACTATTTTCTTGCTATCATTCTAGTACAAATTAATCTTGTTTTCATCCGTTCCAAGAATCTTGTTCAAAAACTAGCATTTTTTCTTCAGATTTTTCTAAAAAGTTTTCTCTGCCATCCGCTTTCCCATTCTCCCATTTGCATCTTGAAAAAAACCTTCTGATTTTTAAAACTTTAAAAAGCATCCTCACTTTGACAATGATACCTACTGTACCTTATTGAGAGTCTCTGATTCTGATTTCAACCATTTCTTTGTATCTTTGGCTGTATGTTTAGGGTTGTTGGTCTGCTGAAAGGTGAACCTACACCCAAGTCTCAAGTCTTTTGTATCCTAGAACAGGTTTTCCCTATATTTAGCTTCATCCATCTCCCCATTAACTCTGACTAGCTTTCCAGTCCTTGCTGAAACAAAGCCTCCCCAAAGTATGATGGTGCCTCCACAAGCTTCAGTGGGGATGGTGTCTCAGGTGTGGGCAGTGTTGGCTTTCACCACATTTGCATTTGGCATTAGCGCCAAAACAGGTTTAAATTTTGTCATCCATCTGATAAGGAGTCCCCATTCCTTTCCACATCTTTTAGTTGTGTCCTGGCCGTACATAGCTTTTGCAAACTGAAACTGGGACTTTCTATGACGTTGCATTCAAAAAGGTATTTTATTCTGGCACTACAATCTTCCTAAAGCCAGATTTGTGACGAGTATACAACTATATTGTCCTGTGGACAAATTCTCCGCACTGAGCTGAGATTTCTGTAGCAATCCCCAAATTGACACCTGGGCTTTTGGCTGCTTCTGCTAATTAGTGCCCTTTTTGTCTGGACAGTCAGTTTAGGTGACAGCCCATCTCTGGTAGTATTAGCAGGTTTGGGCATCACACCTCCATACCTTTACAGAGGATGGATGATTGACCTTGGATACTCGTGTCATAAGTATCGTTCAGCAGCATGGGCTACTTTTATTTTGAGTTCTTTGTTTTGTTTTTACAATTTAGAAACCCTGGCAAACACTTTTGTCACAACAGTTTTTATGATGCTGTGTTGATTACTTATGCTCTATAAAAAACCTTTGATGCCTGCACAAAACAGCTGTTGAGAATAAATTACATACAGATGTACCCTTTTAACTAATTAGGTGACTTTCTCTTAAAAGCAATTGGCTACAGTGGATTATTATTACAGAAGTATGCAGCGTACAGAGAGATGAATTACATATGCACTACCACACATTTTTGTTTTTTTTGTTTGAAAAATTGACAAAAGAGGCATGTATCATTTCTTTGCAGTTTTACAACATCACTCTGCTACTTTTCGTTGCATTCTATACACTATCACATATCAGTAAATACAATTTAAGCTTTGTAGGCTGTAACATTAAAATAAGGAAGCAATGTGTGCAAACTAATGCTTATCTTTCTTTTTAAGAATTGATCAGGGATTTTTCACAATTCTTTTTTCACCTGGCGATACAAATGTGGGCCAAGTTAAGGGCGTCATTACGATGTCTAATGCGCCTAGAAAAAAATGTGTTAGGACACATATTGTTCATAAGACTCGACACTTTTTCATGCGCAACATCAATGATGGCGGCACTTCTGGGGGCAATGTTCGACACAGCACTTTTTATCATTAGAACACACTACAGTGGGGAAAAAAAGTAATATTACAGCATAGGGGGGGGGGGGGGGGGGGGGGGGGGGGGGGAGGACAAAAGCACCATATTGTGCAAGGTTCTCCCACTTAAAAAGATGAGCAGAGGCGCTGTAAGGTGACATCATCGAGTAGAGCGGTCACAACTATGAGACTCATAATGAGCAAAACAAATTACAAAAATCACATCGGAGTTTGGAGAAATTTAACTCTGAGACAAATTCAGGTTGAGAAAATGAGATGTACTTATGTCAATACACAAAATGTTCATCATGGGCAATACTTTGTAATATACCTTCTGTTGGCAATGACAAAGGTCAAACGTTTTCATGTAAGTCTTCACAAGGTGACATCACTGTTGCTGGTAAGAGCAATGCCCATTCCCCAGTGCAGATCTCTACTAGAGCAGTGATGTTTATGTAGGCTAGGGCAATAAGGACTTTCAACTCCCGTACCAAGGTTTTCTAAGTATGGGGTTGAGATCTGGAAATTGCTTGAAACATGAGTACGCAGGACCGTCTTGAAATCGCTTTCCTTTGAAGCCCATCCTTCTGTTGCACAATGGTGGTTCACGACTTACATGGTACTCCATTATTCGTTTTCATGTACCGGATCAGTCATCTCTGGTCCTATGCAGAGAAAACAACGCTCTCATTAGCCAATAGCATGATTTGGCCACCGTTCTCCCCATAAAAGCTTTCACATAAGGTTACGGTGTACTTTGCTATGCAACCATAGCATCTTCCTCCTCACGCTCAAACACGAAGAGTGAGTGTTCTACCAAACAGTTATAACTTGAGATTTAATCTGACTCATATTCATTCACCCAAGACGTCTCTTGGATCATCCAATGCTTTCCGTAGCAAACGTTCTCAGGCGGGCCAGGACATTTACATGCTTAAAGAGAATGGGACACGCCTGGCCACTGCAGATCTGAGTTTCTGGCAATCGTAGTGTTGTGGTCCCAGCTCTCGCTGAGGTCCCCTGTATGGTTACTAGGATCTTTATTCTCGACCATTGTTTTGATCCATTTGAACCCCACAGGGTGAGATCTTGCATGGAGCCACCAGATGTATGTCATGTCATTTCATTTCTTAATATATTGCTCACTAAACAGTTTGATTTCTTATGCACACCAAGCTTGCTTGCTATTGCAGATTCAGTCTTCCAGCATGAGGAACGTGCTACAATTTTTTTCTGCGTGTCGCTCGACGCACTCTTTGGTCTTCACCATTAGTGAAGTCTTTTGGAGTTGACTATGTTGAGGTTATGAACAAAGTAGATCTTTTATAGCTGATAACAAGTTCAACAGAGCCCATACTACCAAATTACTATTGGACGGGGGGAAAAAGACAAGAGGGGGATGGACAGAAGGAGCCTCTTAAGAATAATTACAAGTCTGACGAAGCCAAAATCGTTGGCTTGTTTTCGTAGGGTGACAAAAACATATTTTCGCACGCAACATTTGCAAATAAATTCTTATCAAACTCAGACAATGTGATTTTTCATGGAATTTGTTTTCTCATCTTGTCCATCTCACAAGTTGCAGATCTACGCGTAAATGATTTAAATTTGACCAGGCCTATCATCATCTTTTAAAGTGCGGTAGACGACTTGCAGTCTAATTTGGTGGCTGACTAAATAGCATTTTCCCCAATCGCAATATGAATAGTGGTCTGAAGAAACTAGCGTGCATTTCCACTGCTCCAGACAGACACCTGTTAAATGAGGTCTGCCGATGCCTGAGGACAATCGCAGTGGACGATGGATTGCTGTCAGGGGCGGTAAGAAATAGTCGTAATATTTCTCACATACCATGCAGTGAAATAATAAAAGTGATTTATGATAAATTATACAAACTATATACAAAGTATGTAATTTAAAAAAATATCATAAAATGTACGAAATCATACACATACCCCGGAAAACTATAAAATAGTCTCCTATAAAATGAATTTAAAATCAAAAAAATCTAAAACGGAAATTTACAATAAAAATAACCTACTGATTATGGCTGTTTAGATTTAAAATTTTCATTTTTTACTACATTAAATTTGAAATGTATTTTTCGCTTGCTATACACCTTTTATTCTACATATAGATGCAAAAGTCCCAAGCATGATATCAACCACAGAGTACTTGCTGGGTAACCTAGGGTCCACCAGCAAAGATCAGTACCATCAGTTTCCGTATTCACGGGACATGCTATTCTAAAGACTTCTCTTTATTCCAGTCTAGTCTATAAGCTTTATCCTATGTTCTGGACGCATTACTTATGGCCAACAGTTCGCATAAAGCACCTAACACACCAGGCGAGGCGTGTGAACTTTAGACTCACATTATAAATCGCACAAAACCAGCTTTCATAGCCTATTCAGGGCGCATTATACTACGGAAAATGAGACTCCGACCGTCTATTCACTTATCGAAGACTCATCCCTTCCTTCATTCTATGTCGCCGCTAGAGTCATCACTACATATTTGGCTGGATTTTTATTCTTTTTTTCAATAGTTATTCCGCAAAACATCGGTGGAGGAACCCGACACAGACAACAACAAACCCACCCCAAAAACAAATAAAATTGAAAATCTGTGTTGTAGGAGGGGGGGGGGGTTGTGAAAAGAAAAATGTGTTGCGGGGGGGGGGGAATAATATTTTTTATTTGGGGTTTTGGAAATGAATATGGGGGTGTAAAGTAGGGTAAATTGTGGTTTTGAAATAGTAGTTGGGGTTATGGGAGGAGAAATGTGTATGGGGTGGGATAATGATTAGGGATGGGGTTTTTATTTGTGAATGGGGTTTATATGATATGTTGTTAATGAAGTAGGAGAGAATATTGAGTATAGAGGGGGTGTGGTTTTTGAAGTTATGTATTTGTGTTTGTGAGATATGATAGGGGAATAGGGTATAATTTTTAGGGGATTTAATTAATATGGGATGTAGATGTGAAGTGTATGTGGGTATAGATTTTAAGGGTAAGGATGAGTTGTATGTGGTTGAGTGAGTATAAAAAAAGAAGAAGTGTGAATTGTTATGGGAGTGATATATGTAAAAATCGAAGTTTTATGAGTATGTTGGTTTTTAAGATTTATAAAAAGAATACAGAAATTTAGTTTTGGATAGTGTGACGAATAAAAAAGAAGAAATATATAATTTGTGTATCAAAATAGTGATGCTGAAAAGAAAATACGAAAATGTACTTTTAGATGCTATTTTCCTCATTTTAAGTATTAGAAGCAATCGGGTATTCTACTAAGAGTGTATATTTTAAAAGATATATATTTTTTTATTTTACTGAAATAATTGAATTTGACCGCGTCTCAAGCTTATTTAGAGACAGCAACCTGCCCACCGAGTTCACCATGATTTATCACCTAGGAGCACTGTATGGCGGAATGGACAGGGGTCAACATGGGCACCTTAGCGAAAGGAGATAATCCTGCTCACGCTAGCAACAGGTCCTGAACGTGGCACCCGGAAGATATGTATGCACCCGTCTAAACAGACTCAATCTAGAAAATGTAAAATATGGGCATTAGCCTTTGACTAAGGTCTGCAGCTATCCACCCCATATATACACGACTACACACATTGCAACATGCACTAGGTCACTTCTGAGACAGCCAGCTTCACTATTTTCCCAGTAATTATTATAGTGCAGTCTCACTATCAAAGACATTGTATTTTGGTGAAAGGTTAAGTTCAATATGCTGTTTTATGATCTTGACCCAGCAGTTAAGTAACAGGACTATTGTTCTTAGTCCTATGTCACCTTTAAATAATGGAATGGTATATTCTGACGGCATCTGGTGCGAAAATCACTATTATAAATAGTCAACCTGCACTCATAATAGTGACATTGAATATTCTCTAGCACCTATGATTGTGTAGTGTTTAACTTGTTGTATCTCTATGTTCAATAAATTTGGGCCCTTAAAATCTATCTCTAGAAGTAGTAGCTACTATTAGAACTATGAAGTATTCTTGTCTGTTAATATACACACTGGGACATCATTGGTCACAGGAGTGACTTAAATATGCTCAGTAGAAATTCCATAGAAATGACTGTTGAATGGCTCATCAATAAATGATTTGGACAACCAGGAAGAGGACGACCAGCATAAAGCAGTAAGTGAAACCATAACAAAACACACAAGACAAGAAGATGAATCATGGGTAGCTAGAAGACATCAGGAAGTGTGGATCGAATAAAACACCAAAACAAAGCTTTACTGATGTAAAGTGTAATCATGATGATTGCTATAACGCACGCACTAAACAAATTAGACATTATAGTCATTAATCAGCGTAAAGTGCAGTTAACAATAACAATTTCTGATATTATTTGGCTGTTCTTAAATAAATAACCAAGGGCAATATGTACAAAATGACTGTGCAGTGGTTATTTGGCATCACAAAAGCTTCAGTATAGACCTGATTCTATTGATTATGAATAGTCCGAATTCAAACTATTGGCGCGATAAGACGTCCTGCAACAACCACTTTTTAGTGCACCATAGATATTGGCGTGTCGGGAGGTGTGTTGCACCAGCATTCAACAGAAGTATAACACATTTATGATCTATTTTGATGGCCAAACCTAGAGTGCATAACAGTTAGCACAGCCAGAACTAGGTTAAAGGTTTCGGCCTGAAGCCTGTGTTGTCGTATTAGGCTATTCTGAATTCAACCGCCCTGTGACTCAAATGACCTGGCGAGAAGAGACAGGGTTCATCAACATTCTGGGCGTCATTCTCATCAGTAAGTCTTCCAAATTAGCTCAACTCCCTCGCATAAGTTTCTATGGTATTTAAAGGTCTTGAGACTGGCTATGCCACTCCATGACCTATAACTGTGCTCTTTTTCAGCCACTCCTTTGTTGCCTATAAGGCTGTGTGTTTTGGGTCATTGTCTTGGGCCTCGACAGACCCATCCCATGACCCATGTTTCAATAGTCCTACGGAGCAAAGAGGTTTCGTCAGCTCAGGATTTTCAGTTCAGTACATGGCACTCCAGCCAAAATCTCCTCATTGTATGTGGTGAAGTAGTCCTGATTCCTTAACAGGACATGAGGTAAAGCACTCCCAAAACAATAACATGTTTCCCTACCCGTCTCATGCGTACACATGTGGGACTGTGTTCTTTGGGTCGATAAGGCAGGGCATTTCTCTTCCTCCAAAACATGGCGTATTGAGTTAATCCCAAAGAGCTCAATTTTTTTTCACTGCCACTGCACTTCTCCGCACTCACAGAAATCCGGGTTGTTAGGGGGTGTCCCTGCACCCTCGTGCGGGTCGCAGGCACACCCCAACCCGCGCCCCCCTGCTGCGGCCGGTGCCGGGGCCCAACCTGGGCCGCGGACACCCGGGCCCGTCTGGGGCACCTTCCCCGTCCCCAGCTCCGGGGTCTCCGGGGCGCGCTCCTGCCCCGGGGGTGCAAGGGCCCCCGGCACTGCCGGAGATTAAAGGGACAGTCCCGGGTGATTGTTTCACCGGACGGTCCCTATTTTGCCCTCCTCTTCCCCCCCCTTTCCCGAATCATGTGCCTTGTGCCGGGAGGGGAAAAGCGTTCCTAAAGTGTCTTTTCCGTTTACTGTGTACTGTCCTTCTCCCCGCCCCTTGACCACAAACCTTTCCCGCCTCCTGCCCTTCTCCCTGTCCCCCGCCGAGCCTCTTCACAAAATTTTGTACCACGAAACACCCGGCTGCCACCGAAGAAAGTCACTGGGGGTAGCACCTGTGTAATCCCCCGAGCAAGCCCATCCCGCTTTGCGGCGGGCCGGGTGAAAACCGGACCTACTTAGATCTTTCCCCCTGGGTTTTACATCATCGCTTGGGGTGGTCCATGGATCCACTAGAAAATCCTAACAGTTCGATTGGGCCATGGATCCCGCCAAGGTGCCTTACCGAGCGCCCCCCGACCTCCTCCCACCGTGGTCGCAATCTAAGCAGATCGCACAGAAAAGCGAACAGCTAAACCCCAACTGTTACATGATCAGCGCCTGGCCACTCGCACACAACGGGGGCCCTGGCTCAAGCAGCAGCAGCTTTCCCGGGGGACACCCCCCGGCCCTAAACTCCGCTTGTCCATCCGACAAAGTTTGAGGGGGGACTCTAAGCCTGGGGGGGGTTCATCACCCAGTGTGCTCTCACGGGAACTTATGGCGGTCAGTTCCCGTCCGAAAGGTCCAAAGGGTGGCCTTTTGGTCAGCTCCTTCCGGGAAAGCCCGGGCCTGGGCGACGCCACTTTGGGCCCCGAGGCGATCCTTACAGGGGACTGGCGTTTCTTAGGAGTTCCGCGGGGTCTTCGAGGAGCCCCGCCCCCTCGTCTCTGAAAACGCTTTATTAAACCTTTCAGCAGGGGAACTCCTCCGTTGGCGACACCCCGTGCAATTTCGCACTTTACCCTCTGAATTGGCGTGGAAATGATGCTGCTTGCCCCAGTTAAAAAAAAGGGGCCTCCCCACCAGTTTGGACCCCCTCCCCCAAACCGGGGACTCTCGACCTTAAGTGAGTATCCACTGGAAAACCGCATAACACCGTTTCTGGGAGAGAGGGAGGAGCTCCCCCGGGAACGCGACCAGCTCAAACCCGGCTCCCGTCTTGCGCCATGTTTCAGGCCCCCCACTGCCCCGTCCCTCCACCTTTGGGAAAGGGGCCATGAAGGGGACAGCACCCGCCTTCTCCGCAAGATTTTCCCGACGGATGAGGAGAAGTGGTGTCCCTGGGGCAGCCCCGAACCTTCCCGGGGGGTTCCCCCTTCTTGGGCAACGTGGGGAAAATTGGACGCCCTAGGTTCGTGGAGAGGCCCCCAAGGTGGGGAAAAAATCCCCCCCGGGCTCATGCTGCCAGGGGTTACGTCAATTTCCGGGAAACCCTTTTCCCCGAGTGTCGGCCTCCTGGTTTCGGAGGGGTGGGGTTTTAGGATCTTCGTTGTGACCAAGTATCTTCCCCGGGTGGTCCCCCAAAAACCCCTTGGGTCATCTCCTCGTCGTGGTGAACTATTTGGGACCCCCAAATCCAATACCGGACTGAACCAGGGGCCCTACAAATTTGGAGCCCTCACGGGAAAGGGGATCCTTCCGTGTTACCCCGTTTTTCCCCTGGGTGTTCTACGGGGGTTTTCCTTGGCTACAGCTCACGCCCCTTTGGATGGAAGAGGGGGGAAAAGTTTTGCTTGGGGCCCGGACTCCAGTCTGTCGTCTTTCGGCCCCCCCGCCGGTTGCCCCCGTCCTCCCCAGCCCTTTCCCCAGCCCTACCGGGTTTTACCGAAACCCTTATCGGGACACCTGCTCCCCGGATAGTCCCCCCCGGGGGTAGGGTTCCCCGCCTCCGTACCCAAAAACCGGGCGATGTCGGCCTTGTAGAAAAAAACCGAAAGGGTTTTCATCCGAAACCCTTTTTCTCGGCGGGTCCCCAGAATTTTTTTGTGAAAAAAGAGGCCCCGAGACCGGCATTGATACGGGTCTAAATAAGATCACAATCAAGAACCGGTACCCTCTGCCTTTAATGGAACTTTTTTGACCGTCCTCCGGGGGGCCCAGTCTTTTCCAAATTGGCTTGGGGGGGGGCAATAATTCATCCGGATCCGGGAAGGGACGAGGGGAAGACGGCCTTCAATACTCGTGTGGGCATTTTGGGGTATCTGGAATCCCCTTTGGTTAGCAAAACCCCGGGCCTTTCCAGGAATTTGTCAATGACATTTTCAAGACCCCTTAGTCTGTGTAGTGGTTTTTTATGACATCGGTTTTCTCCCCCGATCGGGGATCCCCCCAGTTACAGGGGCACCGGGTTTGGAAGCCGCGGAAACCATTATACGCAAAACTGGAAAGGCCCCTATTTTCACCAGACCACCCCCCATCCTTTGGGTAATAATCTCTGAAACGGGCTGCGGATGGACCCCCCCAAACTCTTCCCGTTCTACGGGGCCCCCGACCTTTTGGCCGGGGGCTATACAACGTTTCCGGGGTTTTCGCATTACTACCGACAATTTATCCCGACTTTTTTAACATTTGGGAGCACCAAATTTTGGCCCTTACAAAGAAACATGCCAAACCCCAAAAAAGTGGCTCGGGCCCGAAGAACCTTTTCCAAGTTGAAGGCGCATTCGCCCCGCCAGGGTTTTTCCCGGCCCGAACCCAGAAAAACCCCTTTTTTGGAAGTGGCGCCCCTTCCATAGGAGCGGAGCACGCTCACCCCCAAAAGGGGGCCCCAAGGGCAAGACTCGGACCTCGGTTTTTTTTCCCGGGGCCTTCTCACCAGCAAAGAGAACTATACCTGGGTCGGGAACTTTTAGCCTTTTTAATTGCCCTAAAGAATGGCCCCACCTCCCGGGGGTGCTCGTTTTCCCCGTGTATTTTATGCCACAAAAACCTCCCCTACTCCAGACGCACAACGTCTGAATCCTCGTCAAGCAAATGGTCTCTGTTCTTTGCCCTTTTAACTACACATCCACTTCCGACCGGCAGAAAAGCCTCGGGGCCCATGCTCTTTCCCGTGCCTCCCATGTTTGTGGGGAGGAAAGGGGCCCACCATATTTTCCCCCGAAAGTCTGATGTCTTGGCTCCCACTAACTCCAGGGTACCCCCCGGGAAAACGATGTGCGCCCCGCGCTCCGGTTTTAGGGGCCTGAATGGGGTCACTGTTCCCGCATAGCCGGGCACCCGGGGTTCGAAGGTTTGTTTGTTTATTTCCGGTTTATGGTGCCTGGTCTCGTTTTAAAGTTAAAGGAGTTTGTGGGGGCCCGCCCCTGTGCCCGCAATAATCCCTTCCCAAAGACCTGGGGTACTCCCAACCCCCCGGTGCCAGCGTCCTTGGAAACCATTGCCCTGGACTTCATAACTGACTTACCCCCCCTCTGAAGGAAAAACGGTATTTGGGGGTCATGACCGTTTTTTTCCCCAAAAGGCTCATTTTGTTCCCCCGCCCGGGCCCTTTCCTTTTGCCTCACTCGCCAAAATTTTTTTTAAACAATTTTCCGTCGCATGGACCCCCCTTAACATATTCGGGGCCGGGGGGGCCAGTTCGTCTCGAGATTTTGGCGAGGCCCTGCTCGCTACTGCAAAATGGAATGGACTTCTCCCCTTGGTACCACCCACTCCAATGGGCAATGGAAGGGGTGAATCAGGTCCTAGGTATTATCTGCCATTCACTTTTCAAAAAAGATGAAGGTCCCCGTCTACTACCTTGGGCGGGAATTTTCGAAAAATTCCCCGGACTTGATTCCGTGGGATTTCCCCCTTTTCCATTTTCTTTGGTCGGCTCCCGCCCACCCTTCCCCTGCCCCTGCCTCCTCCGATGTCCCCTGCTGTGGCCCGTCTGGTCCCTGCCTTCCCTGTTGGAGGAGACGCGCCAGTCCCCGTTTAGGCCTCCCCGTTGAAGACCCAACGGGCAAAAAAAAAGACCCCCCCCTTCCTTTGTCCCGGGGGGGAAGGTGGGTGTTTTCCAAAAAATTTTCCTTTTAAAATCCCCAGCTACAAGTGGGGCCCGTTTTTTAGGGCCCTTTGAAGTCCCGAGGCGCATTAAACCTGTGGCCACAAACTCCGGCCCCCCACGCCATCCCCAAATCCCTTCCATGTTCCCACTGAAGCCGGTCACCAATAACCGCTTCTTCGGGCGGGTTTCCCCCGCTCCCCCTAGTGATTACACCAATATTTTTTCCGTCAAAGAGATTTTTGGGCCCTAAGGCGGTTCGGGGGGCGTTTTTTTTTGGACTGGAAGGGGTTTGGGCCCCGAGGGAAGGTCGGGGGCCGGGGGGAAAACACCGGTAGGGGGCCTTGTCTAAGTTTTTTGCGGGGAAAAAGGGGGAGGGCCAAGGGGCCTCCTCGGCCCCGGGCGGTGCCGCGGCCCGACGCTCGGTCCGCGGACACCCCGGACGCGGGGCACCTTCCCGTCCACGTCCTGGGCCCGCCTGCCGGGAATTTAAAGGGACAGTGCGCCGGGGATTTTTGGGTTTTCCGGCACGGTCCCCATTTTAGCCCTGCCTCTTCCCCAGCACCTTTTCCGAATCGTAGGCCTTTTGCCTGGAAGAGAAGGTTCCTAAGTGTCTTGTTCGTTTACTTGTACCCTACCTTCTCCTCCGTCCTTACACACCATTGCCGCCCGTCCTGCCCTTTTGCCCCGTCCCGACTACGAGCTGGTTCAATTTTTTACCCCGAAAAACCTCGGCGCCACCGCAAGCAAGTCACTCGGGGTACCCGGTAGTAACCCCCGCAGCAAGTCCATCCCTTTGCGGGGGGGCTCTGGGGAAAACCCGGGCCTACTTTGATTCCGTTCCCCTGGCGTGGCTTCTCATGTTGGGTGGTCCAGTGGGTCCCCTACCCCATCCTAACACAGGGGTTCATTGGCAAATTTAGACGGCCCCGCACTGTGCTTTCCCGGCAGGGGGGGCCCTTGCGGGCACGCGGATTTTAAACCATTAGGTTTTTAGTGTTACCAATGGTTTGCTTGGGGGACTGTGGTCACAGCTGCTTTGGGTCATTAACAAATTCCCCCTGTAGTTTCAGGCTGTCTTCACTTCCCCTGATCAAGGAACCCAAAGGTGAGATTTTTCATGGGCCCCAGATCGATGTCAATTACAGTCATTTTGTATTTTTCCATTTTTTTTACTATTACCCAACATTGTCTCCTTCCACCTAGTGTTTTACTTTGGCTGGTAGCCCTTTCCCAGCTTTTTGGTCTTCCCCTGTTGTAGGGGTTTGAGTCGCAAATTAATTGAGTCGGACGGGATCTTTTAAAAAGGGTAAATATTTAAGACTTGTCTTTAATGCAGGTAATGAGTTGATTGGGAAAGCTCTAACGGTTTTAGGAGCCAGAACTCTTATGGTTGGTAGGGAATCAAATATTATTTCTTCAGCAAATGCAAAAAATTTTTTAATTTTAAATGTGTTTCGGGATTTTTTTTTGGGGAATTCATCACTCTTTTAAAATTTAAACTACCTTTTAAAATTATAGACTTTTTCATTTTCTTTGTCAGTGGGAAAAACTTACAAAAACAGCAGGGATCAAAAAAATTTTTCCCTTTCACTTAAAAAGATTGAAATATAGATACAGTAAATTAGATACATAGATACAGTATACTAGATAGATAAATATAGTAGATTAGATAGCTAGATAGATATTTAAAAGATAACATTTCGACAGGCTGGCCTTTCCCGCATACAGTCCTTTGGGCCCAGCGAGGCTGTGCTGTTGCTATGTTTGTGACTGTGCTGTGCAGTTTTTTGCAGTGTCTCCGGTCTCATTGGGTTCTGTTTGTATGTTAACCCCTTATGCCAAACCCAAAGTATAATGACAGAACTTTTTTTTAGTTTTTGCTCCTTTCGTTTTCAACAGTTGTAACTTATTTATTTTTTAAAATGACGCGTTGTATGAGGCCTCGTTTTTTTTGAACATTCTACTTTAGGGGGGAATGTTTAAGTTCATTTAAATAATTGCATTTTTTTTTTCATTTTTTTTCCCATTCACTTTTCAAATTAAAATTTGTTAGATTATTTTACAGGTTTTATGGTCGTGTGGAACCCTAATTGGTGGGGTTTTTTGTTGTTTAATATATGCACAATTTATTTTTTATTAAATGTATTTTTATTTTTTTTTTATTTTTTTATTCTTATTTTTCATTTTTTATTTTTTTTCCTTTTTTTTTTTTTAAACCCAAAGGGAGAACTTGTTACTTTTTTTTTTAAACTTGCTAATTAATAACAATTCTATATGCAATACTTTTTAATCTTGTTCATCTAACAAGGCAGTGTCAGGACACCCAGTCTCCCCTGGTCACTGACTTATTACACAGACACCCCGGGGGTTCTTGGGCCCCCGGGACGATGTGCCTGTTCCCAGGGCTCTGTGGGTCCGGGGCTTTACGATCACCCGACGAGAGGGAAACCCTTTGATTGCGGTGACGATCCACGGCAAAGGGTGAAAGCACCAGGGAGCGGAGGTTTCCCCCACTCACCGGCACCTCAGGGCTGGCTGGGTCATGGCGGGGAATACCCCCGAACTCTGCGCAGCTGCGGCGACGGGGCCGCAAACCGATCTTGCAGCGACCCCAAAAAAGCGTCACTGCAGCGAACACCTGAAATCCCAAAAGGTCAAAAGAGGGTGGGCGGTCGTTAAGGATTTGTTTTTTTTCCACACCTGTCTTTTTCTCTGCTGTCTTCGGTTGGGGCACAGCTTTTAAGCCATTTGGGTGGACAGCCCCTTTCCGACTCTTTCCCCTTGTTCTAGGTGGTTCTGGATTTCAAAGGGCTATAAAACACATCCTGGCCCAGTATTTGGGCTCCCATAGACCAAAAATTTTTCCCCCCAAAACCTGGGCTTTTTAGAGTTGGGGAATTTTCTAAAAAATTCGATTCGGTACTTCGCCGAAATTTTTGACAAAAAATTTTTTTCGGGCCGAATTGCTTTTGGGACGAATTTCGTTAAAAAACAGCTATTTTCCCGCTGCACAGAGCCTGTAGGGGGCTGTAGAACGTTGTGCTATGCTTAAAAAAGCAAGGAGCTTGGTTTTTGGTCTTATACAAAGTTGTGTTTTAGCATACACGCATTTTTCTGCCGCCGCCTTATAAATGCTTCCTATAATTCCCTGGGCAAAAGACCAAAAAAATGAACGAGAATGTAGCCCGAAAAGTCTGGCAGCGACGCTGGAAAAAAAAAAGCTGAGGGGTCTGGAACATCGTGGAAAATGGGTGGGAGGGGGGCAGAGCCCCCAGCAGCATGAGGTCGAGGTGGTACAATGACATTCGGAGGTGGGAAAAACAGGGTAGGCCCCAGAGTGGCACAATGACCGGGGGATCTGGCAGAAGCCCTCAGCAGCATGAGGTCAGGACAGTGGCACAATGACACAGGGGGAGGGCAAGCCGCAGCCACAAAGGATAGTAGAGAGGGCACAATACATTTGGGGTGGCAAAAAAGGAGTCGCCACAAGTGGGGACAGTGCAGAAAGGGGGTGGAGGTCACGGCAGCAGCCACATGCAGCATGAGGTCGGCAGTGGCACAATGCATTTTGGGGGTGGCAAAGCGTAGAGGCCCCGAGTGGGGACAATGACACAAAGTGGAAAGGTGACGGCAGCGCAGCTAGGGCAGGGAGTGACAAGACGAGTGTGTGGTCCCAGAGCCACAGCGCAAGAGGTCAGAAGTGGGGCCCAAAGACATTTGGAGGTGGCAAAAAACAGGAGTAGGCCACAGAGGGCAAATGACAGAGGTGGAGGTTCGGCAGCAGCAGCATGAGGTCAAAGAGTGGGAAAAATGACAGAGAGGGAGGGCACGGGAGCAGCCACGCAGCAGCGAGGTCAGACATGGGACAATGACAGGTGTTAGGTCACAGCAGGGCAAAAAGCAGCAGTGAGGGCAGAGAGTGGCCAATGACATTTGGAGGTGGCAAAAACGCATAGCCACAGGTGGCACAATGACAGAGAGTGAGGGGACGGCAGCAGCACAAGGTCAGACAGGGCACAATGACATTTGGGGGGTACAAAAAAAAAGTATAGGCCCGAGAGGGGCCAAAGACAGAGGTGGGGGTGCGGCAGGGCAACAGCATGAAATCAGAGAGTGGCAAAATAAGGGTGTGGGGTGACCCCAGCGCAAAACAGCAGCGCAGCATGAGGCGGAAGTGGCCAATGACACAGTGTGAAGGGGCCGGAGCAGCCACAGCAGCAGCACATGAGGTCTTGAGTGGCACAAAGACAAGTATGGGGTGGGTTTTGGCAATACCAGTCCCTGGTAAAGATGGTGGAGGCAGATGGGGAAACTGTCAGAGTGTGTGGCATCAGGGGGGGGACGGGATCAAAAAGTGGCGAGGGGATAGTTTGAACCAGACCTTTTCAGGTTTGGGTAGGCGTCTGGCTGAGTAATTGACGCCTAAGGGATTTTGGGGTTGGAACCTGGCCGATCCCCCTGATTCCTTGACAAAGGGCATCGTTCCACATTTCCCGTGGGCAAGCGGGTTCCCTTGGGTAACGTTTTTCCCCCCGCACTGAAAAAACCCCTCTGATGCTACACTACGGCCGGGCAGGGCAGTTTATCCATGCAAAAACGGCAAGTTGGGCCCAATCAGTTGACTGCTAGTGTCCACAGCCTTTTACTGGGTCCATTTTAAGGGGGGACTGGGGGTGCAACTCAGCAGATCGGGTCCTACAGTTATATGGGGCTATCACCACCCCCTAAAAGGGAAGCTATACGCTAAGTACTGCCACGTTTTCATAGTTTTTTCATTGCCTAGGTGTTTTGATTTAAAAATTTTCTTTTATGCACCAATTTTAAAAATGAAGTAAAATTTTTAAAGTTTTCCAACAGCCCATGTGTACATTTTTGATTGATATAGGGATCTAAGCAAGGGACTCTAACGGCTGGGGCTATAACGTGTGCAGTTAAAAAATGGCAATTTGAATTATTGGATTCTTAGGGGGGGGGCAGAGGCATTTGGACCGAGATTGTGGAAAGGAAACAACTCCCTTCTGCAGAG